>KZ068477.1:176192-187852 GCA_002091845.1 Anopheles cracens | reverse complement strand
GGGGGAGTTTTGGGAACAAAGAAACCGAGCACCCCCCAGGCAGCGCCACAGGACATCGCGGAGGTGAGACGTTCGCCGTTCGCCGCCGGGACACCCCGGGGATTCTATCAACAGCACTGATTTATGGATGGACTTGGCACACGGTTTGGGGCGAATCCTCGTGCGAACCCCGATCCTGGCGAGAGCCGAGGAATGGGGACACTCGGAATGGTATCCCTAGAGTGAGGACGCCCGCGACCGAGCCTCGTCAAACTTTGGACTGGAACGTCTGGACTTGGCGTACTTGGAGCGGACGCTGGGTCGTCCGGAACCTTCTCCTTCTCCTGCTCAGGCTGGCTCTCCCGTACCGTACCGACTTCCTTCTGCTGCGTCCGCGTCGTTAACGACGAACTTCACGCTCACGGGGTTTGGGAAAAACGAGAAGTGGACAGATTATCGTGTTACCTACCACACAAACCAGCCCGGGTGAGGTGTGCCAGGCGCGCAGCGCGCCAGGTGCGAAGAACGAGATAGAAGGGGGCAGGCACTTTATCATCGCGGAGATGATGAATCGAAGCGGATCGAAACGCGTCCGCGGGAGCCGAAGTTTGGAGCACGTCCCCCAAAGCCCCCCCCCCCCTCCCAAGTTGTGTGAGGTGCGATAGCGACACCTTACGGTTCAGGTTGGCAACCATCAACATCCATCAACAGCCGTGCCGTCCCCCTGATCTTCTAGATTACACCCAACCGCACACAGGGAGAACAAATGTCCGGGACGTGACGCGCAGTACACCCGGCAGGCAGGCCGGTTGCAATGCGATCCAGTTACCCCCCCGGGTATGAATATTAATAAACTCCGGTGGTAGCATTTCGTAAACATCCCCCCGGCAGGCAACTTTCAAACAGAGCGCGAAGGTGGACCCAAAACGGACCACGGTAAACACACCGACGGGCACATCTCGCGTCATTCACCGCCCGTGTGCTCCAAATTCCTGCCGGTGATCGCCTCGAACGCCTCCAACACGCCGCGAGCTTCTTGCGTCACAGCCGAAGTGCAATTTGCGCAAATGGCGACAGATGACCCCGGCTGGCCGTGATTCAGGGCAGGTCCGGGCGTCTTCGGGGAGGCTTGTCTGCAAATAGACGCACGTACCGGAGCCAACAAAGCTGCGAGGTGCGTTCAGGCTTAGATCGGTCGCACACAGCACGCCCGGAAAACATCCCCACAGCCTGGCCCAGCCCAGAAACTCGTCACGTCAGTCGAGGCGTCAGCGCGCAGTTGTTGACGCACCGCGTACGGATCCTGCCCCGTGTCGCCGACACCTCCGAGGCACGTTGGAAATGCGCGTCCCGGTACGTCCTAACTGCAGCGCGCTCCCAGCCGCTTCTCATGCTCATAATTGATCATAATCGCTCGCTCGGTCGTCCCAGATCGGCTCCGGTGTTTGAACCACCGACCTTGATCATAACCGTGCGCTGCGTCGAAAGGAGGAGCCGATCGTTACACGCTCATCGCAGCGCGCGCGCGCACTGGCGCCGTCCAGCGGTGCCCCCCCTCCCCATTTGCGACGTCTTTACGACCCGAAATAGGGCGCGTTTTGCCGTGTTTCACTTTGTGGCAGGCCCCGGCAAGCATCAATGTTTGGGATGCGCCGTTTGCGCCACGACACGATCTCTTCCTGCCCGCGCAGGGACGCGATGAATCACCGCGCGCTAAAGGGTTCCTGCCTGCCGCCTGACGTTGGGCCATTCTTCGCCGTTATCCCTCCCCACCGGGGAGCCGACGAGAGTACGGGTTAGGCAGTTAGGCATCTCCCTCCGGAGCCAACGCAACAACCAAAAAAAAAAAGCGCCATATCTTTGACCATATCCGACATTCGCCACTTCCAAACTTCACCCGCGACTCCAATCTTGGGGCTCCTGCGTCAGGAGCAGTCGCAGCGGCAACAACGGCAGCCCAGAACGGCATTTTCTAATGAATGGTTTCGTTCAAGGTTCGGCAAACCTCCACCGGTATCGTTTGGGGTTTCTCTCTCTCTCTCTCTCTCTCTCTCTCTCCTCTGTTTAATTTCTTTTCCCAACCTCCCGGGCCCGACACCTCACACGTCGGTCGCCTTGCCCCGCTGGTTTTGCATAGCTTCCTCGTTCCGGCGCTGCACCGAACACGGGCAGCGATTTGGGCGAGGATCCGACTTCGACTTCGTGCGGACTGGCTCCTCTCGCCAGTTATCCTTTCGTTTGCTGCCCTAATTTGCTGTTGCGCAGGTTGCAGTCGGCGGTGTTCTTTTTTCTGTTTTCTCCGTCTACGCCGAGAGCCTGTTGGATCGTTGCGCACAGTGTCTGCACAACGCCGCCGGCATGTGTGTGTGTTTTATCGTTTTTGGATCGGTCGCTTTTTTTTTTGCTGTTGAGGATGGGCCGTGCACGTTTCCGGATCGGGCTGGTGAGGTAGCAGTCACAGCGATCGGTCACTGTTCGCTAACATTCTAATACATTCTACTAAAGCTACAGTTTAACTGCCATTTAACGCAAGCGCAAGTTTGTCGAGCTGACGTCGCTAACTTCGCAGGGCGGAGATCATCAATATAATGTGACAGCAGAAGCCGCAAGAATGCCTAAGCCTCTGACTGCAGTGTCTCCGACACGCGGAACTCGTAATCAGCGAAGGGAAAGTCATGATGGTTTTGACGGGACAGTTACACGAATGTATCGAACCTGACTAGGTCCAACAATACCTGTTTACACAAGTTACAATATCAACCGTCTTCTCGATTTTTAGACAATTTTAATAGCTGTCAGATAGAAATTCATCCTGTTTTTGTAAGCAGAGCGTCTTTGCTGGAACACCAAAAACGGTTCTAAAACAATCAGGTGGAGGCTAAACTTTTACGGCGTGACGGGCAGCTACAGCATCTACATAGATACTGGATCTGGTAAAATATGCACAGAAAGTATCCAGGTCCAGGTCCTGCCTAACATTTGCATTAAAAAAGCGAAGCGGCGGCAGTTGGCCGGGACTTTGGCCATAGGTGTCAAAAAGAACAGTTTGTTGGCATTATCTTCAGTTACTCCGTCTCTTCCAGCGTTCGCTTCGAGAAGTGGGACGAAGCTAGACGGGGCCAAAACACCAAGCCGTCATCTGCGTGACATTTTTATGAAGTATTGAACTTCTGGGAGGCACTACGTACTATAAACATCACGCGGACGATGAAAAGAAGGCTGATTGGGAGAATCTTTTTGCTCGTTAGTATCCGACCAATACATAGCTAATGTAAAGGATGTGATAGAGGCGCCCAATTTTGACAGTAAGTTGTCAACAAGCATACATTGACCACGGCACTGACTATTCGAAACTGTGACTGTGAAAGTTACATAGAGGCACCAGACACCTGAGGGGAAAGACAGAGAGCTACGATATGTTGGAGTCTGCAGCGCTGTAGGTTGAATTGTGGAGAGAGTAGCCTAGAATGGGAGAGTGAGAGAGCTTCTCTCCGTTACAAAAAAGTCGATACTTTTTTCCATCACTACTCCTAATGTTTTTGGAACCCAACGACAGCTTGTGTGCATCGGCAAGTACATCTGCGACATCGTGATATGCATCCAACGTGTCTAGAACCCCCAAACCCGCACAACAATGTTGTAATGTTGAGTGTCGCAGCGACTCTTGGAATGCGGTTCCCCAGACCTTATCAAGTCACCGTCCCAATCATAGTGGTTCACCGTGATTAGCCGCGGATTCTCGTAGACACCGGTGGCAGTGAGAATGTCACTATGTGGTTAATGATTAGCGTTATCGGATTTTCCGCCGGAACTATTCGGGTATTATTATGAGTCGCTTCCGTGGTGGGTAGTGGGTACTTTTTTTTTTTTTTTGGCGGAAGGGTGGACTCCCGCTCGCACCGGAAACTGATTCCAGCACCGTTGGTGGGGGAGGTGAATCATGCAGATTCTCCTCTAATGAATCACACCGAATGACGTACTGGCATCAATCCCAATCCCCGTATCCCAAGGTCGGCCGTGAAAACCGTCAGTTAAATTAGTCTTATACGTGGATCTTACAGTCGACGTTGCAGTTTTACGACACCAAGTGCGGGGCTCGTCGCAGTCTTGGAAACGGTTGGGGGTGGGCCGCTATTAATAGACTTCACACTATTCGCCCGGAACGATGAAGACCTTCGCACGCTACCGGTCAATGTCAACATTGATGTCACTGTGGCCGCGCGTGCCCGTGCCTGTTTGCGCTGCGTATCGTTGCAAGAAGTACCGCTGGATTGGAAGCGATCGTAGATCGCGCGCGCGCCCTCCCGCTCTACTATACACTGCTGCCGTGACTAACGAGCGGCGGGAAATCCATGAAATTACTCAGCGCCACTTAACCGGCGACCAACCGGTTGGCACGGTTGCAGGCAATCCGAAGAAGCGTGGAATTTGCCCGGTACCGCCTGCACCGACACCAGCTGTCGAGCGCGGCATGCAGGCGATCCGGTGCAATATCGCTGCGAGATTCTGGACTCCGTGGGCCGTGATTATCCTAATGGGTGAAGGTTGGAGGACCTGCGTCACTCGCGGGAAGTCGCGGTGTAATGATACACGCCGCGCTGAAATGCACTCCGGAAGTTTCAATTAAAACGCGCTGACTTCACCACACCCTAGGTGAAGAGTCCAGCCGGGTTTGACGTTTGAACCCAACGACCTTGGCGGTACCAGGTTGCACGACAGGGATTAGCGGCGACTTACTGCTCATGCAGCCGTGCTGTGTCGCCAGACGTGCAGTACTTTCTCGCTTAGCGCGGGGAATTCCAGCGGTATTTGCCCGGAGCGAAACTTCCGCGTTGTTCGAAATGTGTAATGCATCGTTCCGAGCAATGTGTGCGATTGCTAACCTGACTGCTGGGCTTCGATAGGGATGATAGATTTCTCGAAAAGAAAACATTCAGTAGGCAAACAAAGCAATACATTGTATATCCAACGTATTGCTCTGTTACTTAATACGTTGTGCAGCTGAAGAAACTTGAAGAATACTAATTGAGGAAACCCTTCTGTATATTCCAGGCTAATCTGGGACAGGACAAGTTCTTGTTGTACAACGTGGAAGGAAGGACGTTTGGAACAGAACACAATAGGTGGGTTCACACGAGTCGAACTCTGCTCGAATTTGTACGACCTGTGAACCTTATTTGTCAATGTATGAGCGATTCGAGCAAAGTTCGCCGAGTCTGTTTCGAGCAGAAAAGGTTATCCAATTTTTATTGGATAGCACGAACTTTTGCTGCGAACTTTTTTGACAAGTATGTTGTTTGCACTTTGTGGCTCACATCTTAATTCTCTCCATCGGACTGTCTTTTCTTAACACTTTTGCTTCTACGATGAGGACGAATGCCTGAGCTAAGCACCAAGGTTTATTGCATCATACATTTGTTGCGTGTGTTTTGTTGTTGTAGTCATGAACAAATTCGATGAAAAAGATCGTAAGGCCACAATGGAGAACACAGCTTACAAGAGAAATGTAAGTATGATTTCAAATGCTGTTGTACTCTGAGCTACTTCTTCCACTTCTTCTGCGAGCTGCTTTTTTGTTGTTGTTATTATCGACTGTCAAAACAACACATCAAAAGTTCGTATCGTTTGAACGCAGCTAAGGTTCGCGAACCTTTTTTTTATAGTTTTTTCGCTAGAACCCACCTAATATCAATTACTTGGAGCTCAAGCGGGCCTCTCAAACAGCACGACGTCATTCGCTACTGAAGCCTTCAAATGGTCTTTGACGATAAAGCTCATAGTTCGCATGGTTGGAGGGTGTCTATCGAAGTCCAAGTAAGTGTTTTTTTTTGTATAGCCGTAGGGAAGAATTTATGGAATAAAAATCGTCGGTGTCGGTGAATTGACACGGAAACGAAAAATCAATTTTCCTAGCCAGCCTTCCATCCAGCAACATGTACGACACAGACCTAATTGCCGTTCACATTGTCATTAGCCGTCCGGATCAAACTGGCGCTCCTGCACAGGGATGTCCTTCCCACCCGCAGCAAATGACACACATTCGCTGCCATTGTTCGTATCGATTGCGCGCGTGTGTGTGCGTGTGTGTGGCGTGACTCAATCGCCGATCGGCAGCGGATAAGCCACCCTAGCCACGCTCTAACGACGTGCAATCACGCCAGGCACCGGAGCCGGAGAGGCCGCATCCGGTGTTCAGGTGTCCGGTGGCCAGTGTACGGTGCACCGCCGGCTGGTATGGAGCAAGCGAAGCACAAGGACCGCAAGCAGCTGGCCGCCGGCGACGGCGCTGGACGTGCGCAGGGCAGGCGGCTGCCGAAGACGGTGAAGGCGATCAGGAAGGGCGGAAGGTCGAAGGGGGCGGCGGCGGCGGCGGCGCACGGCCGGTCCCGGTCGGCGCTCGACACGCTCCGGCTGTTCCGGCGCAGCTTCATCGTCGCGTTCGGCTTCATCGCGGCGGTCGTGATCATCTTCAGCCTGTGGGAGAAGTTCCAGACGAACCCGACCATCACCGGGCTCGACACGGACTTCCACAACCAGCAGGTCATCTTCCCGACCGTGCTCGTCTGCCCGACCGCACCGTACGACGAGGACGCGGTACGGCGCGAGGCGTTGCAGACGCTGGGCGGGTACGAGCAGGGCAGCGAGGCGTACGAGCCGTTCCTGCGCCTGCTGACGCAGCTGTCGTACGAGAACGTGCGCGAGGCGGCGGCGATGCTGAGCGACATGCCGAGCACGGTCACGCTGCAGACGGTCAACCTGCGGGAGATGGCGTTCCGGGTTGCGGTGCGCTGCAACGACACGTTCGCGACCTGCCGCTACAAGGATGAGGACATCGACTGCTGCGAGATGTTCAAGCCGCTCTACACCGAGCACGGCTTCTGCTACGCGTTCAACGCGCGCTACACCAACAACTGGCAGGTGGAGTAAGTGACAGCTAGTGACCCGGTGACAGTTGACAGCTGGCTAGCAGCAGCTGGCAGGTGGCTTTGTTTTCACACACGCTTTTCGTTGTTGTCTTGCCTCTCCCCCCACCCAGAGTGCTCAACACGGAGGTGTACGTGCTGTTCGAGACGGACAAGAAGTGGGCGCTGACGTTCGAGCCGCTGCGCGAGAGCAACATCTTCGTGCACTCGTACAACGAGATCTCCGGCTGGGACTTCCAGCCGCAGGTGATGTGGGACGTCGACTCGAAGGTCGAGTTCCTCATCTCGATGAAGCAGACGTACACGACCGAGGACGCGCAGCAGCTGTCGATCGGGCAGCGCAAGTGCATCTTCCCGGAGGAGGAGAAGCTGCAGTACTACCAGGACGCGTACACCTTCTCCGGCTGCATGAAGGAGTGCCGCATCGCGAAGAGCTACAAGCACTGCCGGTGCGTGCCGCCGTTCTACGCGCCGGCGGTGCGCACCGTCCCGGCCTGCACGACCGGCAGCTTCCAGTGTCTGAGCGAGTACACGGAGAACATCACCAGCATCCACAGCTGCCAGGACTGCGAGCTCGGCTGCCTGAACACCGTCTACGACATCGAGAAGTACTCGAAGATGTAAGTTGCCGGGACGGTTGCGGTCGCCGCCGCTCGCTCACGTTCGCTCCCCTTTTTTGTTCTCTCCGCAGCATGAAAACGGAGGAGGAGCAGCAGGAGGCGCAGGTCACGATCGAGTACCTGACCTGGCCGATCATCCGCTACAAGCGCGAGGTCCTGTTCGGCTGGGTGGACCTGCTGGTCTCGTTCGGCGGCATCGCCGGCCTGTTCCTCGGCTTCAGCCTGCTGTCCGGCGTCGAGTTCCTGTACTTCTTCACCATGCGCGCCTTCTGCATGCTGTACAAGAACCGCGACGAGCTGGAGGCCCTCGAGAAGGAGCAGATGATCAACGCGATGAGCCGCCACGAGCTCGGCCTGAAGCCGGTCGTCCCACCGTCAACCCCGCCGGCGCAGCACGATCGCTTCGGCGTCCCGTCCGACAGGCAGCAGCAGCAGCAGCAGCAGGTGTTCGTCAAGCTCATCACCAACGACTACAAGTCGGCCCAGTATCACACCGGCGACGGGGTCTTCGCGGGCCTGCAGCCGAACCGCCTCCATCAACTGCACAATCAAAGCCAGAAGAAGCACGGTCTGTTCCAGCTCGGGCACGCGAACTACGCGAGCCACGCGAGCAAGTACGCGGAGAAGCAGATGATTCGCTACGGCGACGCCGGCTACATCTACGACGGCTACCTCCCGTGAACCGGTTCATTGTACAGCCTGTGCGAGGTGCGTGGATTGGCTAACTAACCCACAACAACGACACAGGCGCCATTAGAGCATTAATTGACGCTTTCTTTGTGCAGGATTTGTCCTTCAGAAGCTTCACGAAAAGTAGAAGAAATCAATCGTTAGCAGGGTTGAATAAGCTAGTTTACACCGTCGTGTACGCAATCGGCACTACAAACCGCCTTATTAACGATTCCGTTGCTTGTTTGTGCTATAGTACCTGCTAAGTGGATCGTTCATACATAATATGGCTCTTGAGACATTTCTTATCGCTCGGATGGTGCCTGCTCCAGCAATCCAACAATCAACCAACGATCAAAGCAACCACATAAGGGAACATTTTCAAACAAGTCAATCGTAACTTCAACGTTTTGATGAATTTACACATTTTAATGCAAAACAATGCCTGTTATGTAGTGTTGTGTCTTATGAATCTTTCGACGAGATTCAGATTCATGAATCTTTCATTTAGGATTCATTCAGATTAATTCATGAATCTTTAGAGATTCAAGAGATTCATGAATCTTCTAGAGATTCATAAGATTCATGAATCTTTAGAGATTCATGAATCTCTAGAGATTCATGAATCTTGGTTTCTAAGATTCAGATTCATTCATTTAGTTCAAAGATTCTGTCAGAATCATGAATCTGAACCTCTGTTGCCCAACACTACTGTTATGCGACATATTACTCTATTTCAGACCAACCAGTGCAACATGTTTTATGTGAATACTATTGGTTTGGCTCATTTTACTCAACCCTTTAAGCCTTTATGATGGATTGCACAAGAGCTTCTTTCGCGAAAACAAATTCTGAGCGAACCTGAGCAAATGCTCAGAAACAACTGTCAAAAATGCGATACTACTCTCGCTTTGTACCGTCCTCTCGCAATTCGCAAATTCATCAATCAGCGAGAGGACGAAATTTTCGCGAAAAGGCGAATAAAGGTTATTTCTAGACAGAGCAAAGATATTTAAATATTATCACAATAAACTATATCAAAAGTGTTATTAACACAAATTAATGTATGACTAACATGTTTATTTGTGTTTAGGCATATTTCAGGAACATTCGCAATTTAATTCATAATATCTTTGAATTTCTTTCGATTTTCACCTTTTTCTGGATTAAACACGTTTCTTTTTATTTTTTTGCACCATTTTTGGTCGATGAATTCGATACGTCTGGAAACGACTTGAAGTCTTTAGCCGTTTCCAGACGTATCGCGTTTATTGCGCCTGACTGTAGGCCGCGCGCATTACACGTTGCAGCAATTTAGGCGCACGTGTTTCCGAAAAATAAACGCTTACCTCAACGCTTACCTTCCTTCGCCCTGTTCCGGTGTTCCGCTCGGCGCTGCGAATACGAATATCAACCGTGCGTGTAAGAGTGTTTCACGATGCTTTCTTTTTTTATTGGTATCGTTCACTCGCGTCCCTCGGTTTTTGTTTCGTGATCCTTTGCCTTCGTGCGGTTCCACAAGCGTTCTACGTTTTGATTCGTTTTGTGTTGTTTCTCCTGCTCCCGACGCGTTCCCGCCTCAGCCCGTTCGCATGTTTTGCTTTTGTTTTAGAATTTTCGTAGTTTCCCTCCGTGCTGCCCGTGCCGGCCACCAGCACAGCGCAGCGCGCCAACTCGCGCACCGAGCGACGGTTCTGGCGCGTGTGGCTGTGTGCCCGGCTCCCGGGGACAGCGGAAGGACCGCTGAACACATGTGTTTCTGTTTTGCTACTGTATTTGTATACATGACTTTGTTCCTACCGTTCTGCTGTTGTTGTTTCGTTTATTTGTTTGTTTGTTTTTCTCTTCTTTCGTAACTGTGTTTTTTTTCTTGCTTTCACGATTTTGTTGTGTCCCTTTTGTTTCGTCCTACCCACACGCGCACGCTCGCTACCGTAGTTGAATATGTCCTTAAGCCCAGCCTACCTCGCCACGCAATATGTTAAACGTTTCCACCACGTAAATGAGACAAACGAACGAGTACGAAAACGAAACCACTAACCTAAACCTAAGCTACAAAAGGAAAACTAAACTTCCGACCGGCTGTAGATAATATCGTTCGCCTAGTGATGCGGGAGCGGGATAGTTTTAGGTGCCAATGCACTGCTCTCACCTCGCATGCGCGGGGAGTGTGATGTGTTTGAAACCAACGTGTGTCGACACCGCGCAGCTGGGTCTAGCTTTCATGCAGAAGCCTTCCGCAGCGAAAACCTCGACCGGCTGTTCCTTAAACGATGAGAAATAAATACAATAAACCGTTTGCTCCTGTCGAACGTTAGCGTGCGTCTTTCGTTCGGTTCTTCTCCGGGAGGACGATGGCGTCCTCGCTCGCTAGCACTAGCGGTAACAAATGCAACTAAAAATAACACACAAAAGAAAAACAGAAACCAACGAGAGTTCATTCACCGATCGGAGAAGGAGTGTCCGATCGTTGAAGCGTTCGGTCTTAGGTGGACTAAGGGTGACGCAACATTGAACGACCGTAGACTCCATTTCCGATCAGTTTCAGGTGCCGGTGTTACTGTTTTCTCCACCGAAAGAACCTACTGATGCGACACACTTAAGCCTCGTGTCTCTTCCTCCATCTGTGTCTGCTGAATACATTGTCCTCGGAGAACGCCCTATGCATGATTGCGATCTCCGCGTGTGTTGATGTGTGTATCTTCAGCCTCGTCAGAACTACAAAGCGCTTACAAAACCGAGACGTGTCGTGCGTGTTAGTTGTTAAACTATAGTTGTCTTTGCTGCTTTCCCTTCCTGACCCGCGGCATGGTTGGGCGAAACTCATCGCGCGATGAACCTGACAGAATCGGTGAGTGATTTGTACTACCAACGCCCCGCCTTTAACTGCGTCTCTTTTGCCGCCGATCTCCTGTGCAGTGGATAAAACAAAAACCCGCGTACCGAGATTCTATGCCGATCGACAGGGTACTCGAATGGAGTGTTCCCTTCCGTGTGTCTGCGTGAGCGCGTGCCTAAACCGTAACGTAGCGTAAATTGCACACGCGGACGCGTTTTGAAATCATTATATTATTGCTACCATTGCTGCCTTGCCTGTCTACACATGAAGCCGTGAGCGGTGATCTAACTGCGAGTGCACTAGACGGATGCTGTGCGTGCGTTCTTTCCCCGCGATTTTCTTGACCCGTACACACGGAACGAAGGCTACCCGGAGAGGAACTTGGTACGGCCAATTATCTAGCGTTGCTGTAGCTGTGGATTGATTTTGTTTTTGTTGGGGGGTGGTCGGGAACAATTTCTTTGTGGCTTCAAACTAGTGTGGGCGATGCGTTCCTCTTCACTCGGGTAAAAATCGGGTGAAACTATCAGATAGAGACCCGCCGGTGTTGTGTTCGGGTTCTCGTACGCATCTACCGATAATATATCGGAATGTTGCAGGCTGCTCTCTTCCTATAGTGTAGCAGTATGT
>KZ068477.1:159370-169551 GCA_002091845.1 Anopheles cracens | reverse complement strand
CGATGGCGAGAAGTACGCGGTCGCGGTTTGTGTGCTGCACCAAAAAATATCCTTTTTCAACCAACCGTAGTGCAGAGATCGTCCTTTTCGAGCACCGGCAGCAGCTGCCAGCACGAGCGGTGCAGGGAAATGCGACCGAGTCGCCCTTTTGCCGGTCGTATTGGGCGCGGTGAACGGGCCGGACTCGAAGGCGGGGTTGAGGGTGGCGTTTTCCTTTCCCCGTTTTCGGCAGCCGATGAAAAATCGACCATGGCCTGCGCATACCAACACACTCGCACACACACACACACAAACGCGCGCGCCCGCGCTCACCGAAAACCCGTGCGGATGGAAAATCGGGGCACACGGCATCGAGAAAAGAGAAATCACGCACATACACACAAGCATACGCGCACGGCCGAAACCCATCTCGCCGTGAAAGGCCCGAAAATGAGGGAAAATTCACCCGACGCACCGACAGGCGTTGACGGGCGCGTTTGTGTTTGTTTGATTGTTTGTTTGGTTGGCTGTGTGTGCGTGTGTGCGAGAGTATGTGAACGCGCGAATGAGTTTTCCGCCCCAGCAGCGAGAAACAATATCGTGAAAAAGGGCGCCGACACCAACACACGGATGCACCGTTTCACACGGGCCGTGAAAACACAGCAACCGTGGCCCGGGTTTGCTTGCCGCTCGCCTGACAGAACAATATCGTCGTGGCCGTTCGGCGTACACACATACACGCAGTTTGCAGGCACGCACTATGCACACAACACACACGGCGGCGGCGGCAGCGGCGTTTTCAGCCAGAGATCTGCCCCCTCGGATCGGAGTATCGGAAAAGCGTACTTTTCCCCGGTGCTGCTGGTGCGCCCTGCACGTAGGCAGTGCTCTTCCTTACCTATTACACCCAGTCCCGGGGTGTTCGTTCCGGTGCCGGATGTGTTTTGGGTCTGGCCGGTCGCCTTTCGGATGCTCTCGACAGCAAACACGGTCCGTGTGGTCCGCGCGCGGCCACCGTTACCCCCTGCCGTACGCTGCACACACACACGCGGGCACACAAACACGCACGCTCTCACTGCACACACTGCTGGTGTTTGCCTCGCCAAACGACACGCACCACCATCCGAAAGCCCTTTATGTTCGCGCGGGTGTGGCGACGACGACGACGACGACGCTGGACGCTACCTTGGTACGCTCCCGGGGGGCTTCGGAACGGTTTCTGTGGCGGTTTGGTTGCGGCTCGCGACGGTGCCGATTGCTGCCTTCCCCCACCGGACTTGCTCTCGCGCAAACACGGGCTCGAACGAATTCGGTCAGTTCTCGGTCGCTTCCCGGTCCGTTCTGGTGGAGATGTGTTGGGAAGCTGCGAGCGAATTGTGAGCGGACGCGCAGAACGACCTGAGAACGATACCGAGCAGACACAGCGAGACGTCAAACGACGTGTATCTCACCTGCTTCTCACCACGTACGTGTAAACGCGGTTTGTCTCTACCGAGCGAAAACAGAAACGCGGTACCATGCGCGATACACCACAATATCTCATAAATCTGCTATTTAAAAAGAATTAAAATATACCCTAATATCTTTCTGCACGAAAAAACAACATGATTTTCTAAGATCGCACAATTTTGATCAAAATACACGTCAGTTTGACAGCGTTCCTCGTTCCTCGAGGTTTCTTGCAATGCACGCGAGATCGAAACGAGAAATTTGACAGTTGTATCGCCTGTTTCTCACCTCGTTATACCGACATGTAAATAGATTGTAGATACAATTTTAACTTTTTGGACCCATTTGAAAGCTTGTTCCGCAAAGGATTAATAATCTTCGACAGCCAAACTCAGAGCAAAGTGATATGGAACGGGCTTGAGGCATGACGTTAACGTGAGTAGGGCGCGAACGCACTATCTCTGCCGATAGGACAGAAAAGAAGAGCATGCCGTTCTGTGACCCGAGCGCGTGTCGTGTGGGGGGTGCACACGCGCAAACTCTAGCGCTCTCGCCGTACGCAAGCGAGACGGCCGGACGTCACTAGCGCCATCGGTCTCGCTCTGCACCGCTAAGCTAACGCCGCGGTAGATAGCACACGTGCTCGTACAACTCGATTCATTGTAGCTCGCGGTGAGAAACACTCTCTCACTCTCACCGTGTCATTCGACTCCCGGCAAGAGGTTGCTGTACGACGAACCGGAAGGAATAGCCGAAAGCGGACGACGCAAAATTCCTACGAATGGCCATGCCTTATCAGGTCAGGCCTATTGGATACCACCTGACCATTCATGAACACCCCGCACGGCGATTGACGATCCTATCAATGGTGGTCAGGTGAGCGCGATCGAATTCGCAGGTCGGAATCGATTGTCGGAATTGCGACCGCATTGGCTCACACCGTGAGAACTTATAGCGGCGGTTGTTTCTTGAAATTCTGTCCCTCTGCTTCGTCGGGCTTGCCTGCTCAACTGTGCCAGACGTAAGCTTATTTAATTTTTCTGAAAAACACCTGACTGCAGCAGCCAGCTGATTGTAAACAATCAGCGCGTTCTCTTTAATCTGGAAACGATACGATACGCTTCAGTCAGTGGTGGATCAAGGCATACGACATCCCTAAGCGGATGGATGCCCATGTTAACCCTATAGCGTGATGTTTATTTCGAGTTTTTGAAATAATTTAGAAATTATGAGAAATTGACTATAACCTACATTACGGATTTATCATTCAGATGCATTTTAGAAATTATTACATATAACAATATTATTTTTTCCCACATCGAGGTCTCTCTTAGCTGGAAACCCCACACGTCCATTCACTTTACTGCTTTACAAACTACACGGATTGCATATTTTACAACGGATTTCGAAATGCTTACTACATAACGTATGCAATCCGCATGACGCGACATACAGCTTCGTAAAGGTGCTCGTGTATATTTTAATCCAAGGGACAGTTCTAAAACAATTCGTTTCGTGTCTCAATCCGGTAGAAGTTATTTAAAAAAGAATTATATCGGACGCTCTGTGATCAGGGTTGTTCATCGTTCTGGCGTTCGCATGTTGGCAGCATTGCAAAAATTGAACAGATTCGATGTTTTTTCTATGTCTTTCGATGTTTTCGAACACTGATAAGCAAGAAGCTTGTAACGAATCCCCGAGAGTGGATGAAGCAGAAACATGTGACTGATTAAAGCGCAGCGTGCTGTTGCAGAAACAAATTCTTTCAAAGTTATGTCTATATAACTTTAATAATAAATAAATAAATTATCCTGTGCAAACACCGCGTCATTCATTGCCGAATTGACAGCTCAGTACAACATCGAGCTGTCTTCGTAGGGTTATTCAGTCTGTTTAGTCAGAAAGAACTTGGTCATGCAATTTTATCTTAACAATATTTCAATTTTACTCGGGACCAGACTGTAATATGCGAACGTATAACGATTAAAGATATCTAAAGCATCGTTCAAACGATTATTCTTCTCTAAAGGGGAGCAAACACGCATCGGGACTTTGTGAAAGAGTACGGAGAAGATGTTCTGAGCAACCCAATGTGCCGGGAGTGCAACTGAATCGCCTCCAAAAGAAAAAAGTGTCCAGTAGATTGCTTCCAAGAAGTTATTTGACTTATGTTACGAAAAAAAATACGAAAAAAGTTGTAAAACACAGGCGCTACTTACTTGCGAACCTAACGCTTAGCAGCATAGTGCGATGTTTGTCTTCCTATCCGATCGACCACCTCGCCAGCTTTCGAACGCCCCGCACTCAGATGAAGCTTCAAACTCCGCACGATAAACACGCGCTCGTTGTGTTGTTGTTTTCTTCTGCTTTGCTGTCTGCTCTTCGGAAACAATTTTCATCCCCCACCCCTTCTCAGTGCCTACTGCAGAGCGCAGCGTCCGTGGGGGATACGTTCAGTCCGCTGGTCGATTCGCCAGCAAGCTAAACACACAAACCCCGAAGGGACAGCGAAAAACTGTGCGGCTTAGTGTGTTTTTTGTTTTTCCCCCGCTGTATCACTGTGAAACAGGTGCTTCTGGGGTGAGAAGGGGAGCTTTTCGTTTTTCGCATTCAAATTTCTCACCCTCGCGGGCAGCGGAGAGCCGAGGAGGCGCTCCTCCCAGCGGAACGAATCGAAGTTGACCCATATTCTGTTTCGGGGCCGTCGGAGGTTCGTAGTTCGATCAACCCCGGCCTGCCCGCCCCCTCCACCGGCCCGCGCGAGAGTTCGTTTTCCCGAAAACTCTCCCTGCCCGAAGGAAATTTTGCGTTCGTCGCTTGCCCCGCGTTGGCATCTTATGTTGTTTTTTTGCCTTCGTTTCGTTTCGTTTCGTTTCGTTTCATTTCGTTTCTCTCGCCCTGGGACGTGCTTTCCCAGCTTTTATGCAACGCCGTGTTGCTTCCCTCACTCGCTCACTCGCTCTCTCCCGCTATCGCTCTAGCTCACTCCTTCTCGCTTGTATGCGTTGCGTTCCAGCTCCAGTGCGCGCGGAGGGCGTCCGGATGTAGAGTGAGCAGGTGTGTAACCGTTTTTGAAATGTGCATCAGCATCAGCGCCAGCCTGCCCGACACTCGGCGGTGAGCGGCGTGAGACAGAGCGAGAGCGCTGGCAGGGTGGAATATACCGTTCACTGTGCCGTGTGCTCGCTGGAAGGGGTCTATCCCATCCCCGGTGCGTGTGCGCCTGCCAGTTTGGCCATGCCACTTCACTAGCAACAGCCGTTGTGTGTTAAGTGAAAGCTCTCCCCGCGTACGGCGCTGGCTGAAACATCTTTCACCAGTGCGAAACACCACACCAAATACAACAGCGATAGCAACAGCAACAAAAACACAGTGTGAATGTCCTTCGCTTACTTTGCGCACGGACGTGTGGAGCGCAACAGTCGGCAAACGACCTGTACGCACCAGGTTTCGATAGTTCCCACAGTTGCTGCACGGATCTTCATAACGGTAAGCGGTAACAGCTGAGCGGATCATCAGACACACCCACACAGATATACACGGAACCACTCGAACAAAGGTCCACAGCGGGTGACACCATCAAACCGTCCACACGATCAAACCCCTCGCCGAAGATAGACCCAGCCGGATGTGTAGAAGTGTTTGCAGAGAAAACAGAAACCCGGGCTCGGGGCAGTGTTCGAGTGCTAGTAGCGGCGCGATGCTATTTTAGCCCGAAATTGTGTCACAACTGACAGACAATATAGTAAACAAACGTGTGACACCTGTGCCACTAGCGCAGTGTACGCTCGGGAGTTGTGTTCTTCAGCTTGTTTTGTTTTGTTTGTGTTAAAGCGGCAGCTACGGTGCAGAAAGCAATAGTGGCAATACACTACAGGTGACAGCCGAGAACCGACGGAAGGCAACAGGCAGCTTCACGGCTAGCTTGGCCACCGCTTCGTTGCGTTTCTGCGCCGCGGTCACGCGCGATTGCTGGATGGTAGGATAGTTGGGAGGAAGGAAAGCAACAGCACAGAGGCAACGTCCGCGCCGCCGTGTGTTTTGCGGATGCGCCGATGAGTTGAGGTGCGCTGAGCGAGCACGGACATGTTTGGCCCATCTACACTGCACGCTCCACATTGTACATGCTGCTGTTGAAAATTCTCAACCCAAATCCCGACTGCGAGCGGTGTTTGTGCTGCACTCAACTCCATTCTGGCGTTCGTGATTGTCACGTTGGACACTGCAGTGTGTGAATAATCTGGACGTACAGTGATCGCTGCTATATCTCTAGTACAAAGCATGCGCTAGTAATGGACGCATTCCAAGTTATGGCAAGCAACTATATTTAGAACGTGTTTAATGGTTAGGATCTTGCGCTAGAGTTTCTGTACAGCCCGAAGTTGGCAACGCTAACTTACCCGGCGTACTCACTGCTCCAGTCACGCCAGCTACTCTATCCCGTCACTGACTCATCGTTGCCGGGTCGAAAGTGAAACTTCAGCGCATTATTTCCCGGGCATTGTTATCGCCCATCGTACCGTATATACATGTGTAATCAAACGCTCACATCGCGCTTCCTGGCCGGGAGTGTTCTAATCTTCCCCGTAACGGACGGCTCTCGAGCCGGCCCGACATCTTCCAGGCGTAACCTTTGAGTCATCCGTGCGCTGATATCGGCATGTACACGCCGCCGATGACTCGGCGCGCGCGCTCGAGCGTGGTGACTGGATGGTCGTGCCGGTACGCGAGATAGGTCTTGTGACCCATCCGTACTCCGAAACGGGGCGTGATTAATCGTAGCGTCATCGGTGATAGCGTACTGCAGCAAAACTGGTCGAGGTCGGGCGATGGGCACCCGCACCGTTCGCAGTTATCAGGCTCGTAAACATAATGGTACGCCGTGTACGGCCAATAAATCGATTTCATAACGTACAATGCTTTGACCTAACCCCTCGGTCGTATATTGAATCTCCGGCACCGCTTCGCCGCCACCTCCCGGCATCCCGGGACATAGGCCAAAATGAAGGCAGAACAATCGGAATAAGCTGTCGGGCGACGGTACCGCATCATCGAACGCTATGATAATGGGGATGTAGCGAGGAGGACGGGTGCTGCAAAGATTCACCCTTTTTTATCGCCCCAATGCCGCTTATCAAGAATAGGCTGTTCGACATTCCATTCGGTCGACCCCTAGAAGTCTTGCCCCGAAATCCTTATCAGCGGGGTCTCGATGTTTTATTACCCACCCAATACAAGGAACCCGGCTGGGGAAGTGATCTACGGGTATGGGAGAGAAATGAACGCCCGGATTGCTCAGCCGGAGCTTATGCTTCCGACACACTCACGCGGCACATTTCCGTTGGCAACATAGGAGATGTTCTGGCATTCGTCAAACAAACCGAAACAATTCTATGGCGAAGAAACGGTCGTGACAGGCCACGCTCGTGCGAATCTGGGGAAAACCCCGTCTATAACTTCAACCGGTCAGGCAGCCAGCTACGTGCGCATCTAATTAATACGTTAATGAATTCATCTCCCACCCCCTGCTCAGCTGGTTTGACCTTGTCGGGGCCTACAACTGCTCGAACGCATCTCGAACGAGCTCATGCATAACGATACTTGGACTCGCACTAGCACGGTGTGTTGTGTAGCGCAACACACAGAGACAGAGATATGCGTGGAATGCAAAAAAGCAGTTCTGCGGAGGCTGCTCGTTTGCGGTGGGCTAGTTAGCCGAGGTGACAGAGAAGTTACTACAGAAAGTTAGCCAACTCTTCCAAGAACACAGTTCGGTACTGTTTTCAGATGGGACAGGCACGATGTGCCAGTTTACTAACACTACTACCACCTGCTATTTACTAGCCAACGACCGCTTCCTCCACTCAATCTCTTGCTACCGTCGCGACAGCTTATATGGAGGGGCGTGCGCTAATCGTCGTCACGTTGCGGCAGCGTGTGTAAATGGCAAACTTGCACAAGCACTGCGTAGCGACGTTGTTTCGTCCCCTGTTCCGCTTATGTCCTCCATTGTTGTTTTTTCGTGAATTTCATGAATATCTGTGCATCGCCAGTGTTGACGAAAAAAAGGTGACCGCAACAAAAAGGTTCACAACTGAGAGTACGCTAGTTCGGCGAAGTTAATTTCGCTGTGGGTGCGAAATGGCGACAGATTTAGTTCCAGCGGTTCCCGTTTATTCCACAGTAGCCAGGCTCATTGTCCAAACTTAAATTGTCATTGTCAACACTTCAATTAGTAACGGCTACAACTGATGTTTTCACTGAGCATGTTCATTAGCAAAGTGTCAAATTGCCGATTGTCATAAAATACGTTGTACTCAACTCAGTACTGAAGAAATGGCTTGTTTGGAAAGCGGGAGCAAACCTTCGCACCGTACGAGAACGCAGCCGAAAGTAAACCTTCCCGCAATGTGTTTAAAAAATAAGCATTCTTTGCAGCAGCGAGAAGCCGCTCGTCGAGTTCTCGTACGAGGAGCTGGTGGTGGCCGGGTTCGGGGCGGCCTACTGGGCGAACGGGACCAACGACACCACCTCGATACCGGCCCCGACCGGCGCGTCCTCCCCGCTGCTGCAGACGTTCGGCGATCTCGGCAACCGGACCGTGCGCGTCATCGTGCACGGGTTCGGTGCCAACTGCGGGCTGGTGTGGATCTACGAGATGCGCACCGCCCTGATGGCCGTGGTAAGTAAGCGCCGGCCTCTTGCGCCACGGTTCCAAGAAGCGCCCTAACGCCTTTCGCCACGGTACAGGAAAACTGCACGGTGGTCTGCGTCGACTGGGAGAACGGGGCGAAGCTGCCGAACTACGTGCGTGCCGCCGCCAACACGCGCCTGGTCGGGCGCCAATTAGCGCTGTTGCTGCGCCTGCTGCGCACGCACCCGGCCGGGCCGCTGTTCGAGGCGCAGCCGCCCGAGGTGCGGCTGGACGCGGGCGACGCCCGGTACGTGGACGTGATCCACTCGAACGGCGAAAACCTGATCCTGGGCGGGCTCGGCTCCTGGCAGCCGATGGGCACGGTCGACTACTACCCGAACGGGGGGCGGGTGCAGCACGGCTGCACCAACCTGTTCGTCGGCGCCGTTACGGACATCATCTGGGGTAGGTGTAATTGGTGCGCACGCGCTCTAAATGCTAATTTGCAGCCCGCCGGCGCTGGTGACGCGAGTCTCGGCTGTCAGCAAGCGGCAAGGCCATCAAGCGATCGTTCGGAGCACGGCAGAGATGCGTGCGAGCCCAGCGGTTCTCGCTCCTAATCTGCTCGCTAAGGAGCGATTGCCTTAAAAGAATGAGCAGGGACATAAATATCGCGAAGGCAAGGCGGTTCTTCCACTAAACGCGCAACGAGCATGTACATTGCAATATCTAGAATCTACGTCTAGCAGCAAGGTCAACCGGCGAGCATTTGGAACACAGTCTCGTTACGAATGTCGCTTCTAGCAAGGCGAGACTCATAACGCTCGTTCCAAGGTTGCAGATATTCCGATGTCTAACTCCCAAGTGGAAGAATCATGTTTTGCTCTACGCCAGCAAACTAGATTTCAAGTTCTCTTTCTCCAACTAGATGGCTGCCGGACAGTGTTGATCGATAGCTTCCGATAGTTAGCAGCATTTTTTTCCCCAGTTTCTTCAATTGAAGTTCGCTTGAGTTAGACAGATTTGCATACGCCGTAGGAACCCTATAACTGAACGGTCGTTACACTTTCGTATGCGGTGACCTTCGAACTTCTTCTACTTCTTTTTCCTTGGTAAAACAACCTCAACTAGGTCTGCCCCGTCCTGCTGTCGGGCGTTGAGATGAGCCAGTTGAGATTCGAACCCACAACTTGTGTTGTGTAAGACCTTGCGCTCACGCACAGGACCATCCGTCCGTACAAAACTTCAACGACATTAGACCCCCAAATGCTTACCAGATAATGCGCTGCCTATCGCCATATCTATCAGATCCATCCCGTAATTCGGAAAACTCACGCACTGCTGCACACGCACTGTTCCATAACTAATCGCTGCCCATCCGTCTCCCTCACCTCCCCTCCCCCCAGCGCCACCGACGACGGTCGAAGGCCGCTCGCTGTGCAACCACCGGCGGGCGTACAAGTTCTTCATCGACTCGGTCGCACCTCGCTGCCACTTCCCGGCCTTCCCGTGCGAGAGCTACGACCAGTTTGCGGCGGGCGAGTGTTTCGACTGCGGCGCGAACGGGACGAGTTCCGCCTGCGGCCACATGGGCTATTACGCGACGAGCCGGGACGTCGGCGGGTACGGGCAGCTGTATCTGCGCACCCGCGACGAGGAGCCGTACTGTGCGAACCAGTTCCGGCTGCGCTTGCGCAACGCACCGGACGAGCTGCCGCTGCGCACCGTCGGCCGCTTCGAGCTGACGCTCGAGGGCGGCGACACCGGCAACGGGATCGAGGACGGGCCGGGGGCGGCGGGCGGGGCGGCGGCCGGTGCCGCCGCGGCCCTGCTCACCTTCAACGAGACGTTCCATCTGGACGAGGCGCGCGAGGACCGCGAGTTCCACGCCGGCCAGTGGCTCACAACGATCCTGGTGCCCCACCCGGCGCTCGGACACCGGCCGCGGGCGCTCACGATCACGTACCGGCCGTACCGGGGCGGCTGGTGGCAGCGGTCGAGCGTCGGCAAACAGCTGTGGCGCATCGGGCCGATCCTGCTGACGGCAGACGACCAGCGGACGTACGGGTCGTGCGGGACGCTCACGCTCCAGGCGGACGTGCCGGTGCGCATCGAACTG
>KZ068477.1:91883-105101 GCA_002091845.1 Anopheles cracens | reverse complement strand
ACAAACTAACTACGGCTACAGGCGAGACGCAAGCATGAAAATGTTATTGCACAAATTGCAATTTCACAAGAGGGCAGAATCATATTTCTGATAGATTAGGTTTCTTTTCGTTCCAACTCTAGATATTCTAGATCAAAATCGTTATGGATTTGTACATAGCTTGATGATCGGAGCTTAGTGTTAGTTACTAGTTGCCGAAGGCGGTAGTAGAGGAGGAAGAAGGAAAGAAACACACCCGCACGCGTCGATCGAGGTGCCAAATTTCCAACACATGAGCGGTTCTACACCACCCACACTTTGATCCTGGTGCTTTCAGACAAGAAAAGCACACACCTGCACGCGTCGATCGAGGTTCCAACTTCCACGAAGAAGTATATACCACGAAGTACACGAAGTACACCACCCACACTTTGAACCTGGTGCCGTGCGGACACCAGAAGCACACCTGCACGCATCGATCGATTTGCCAAATTTCCACGAAAAATTGATACCTAGATCGGCACGTGCCGCCTCTTGCCACTGGAAGAATCCCCCAATTTCGTGGAAAATTGGCACCTCGATCGGCTTGTGCTGGCATGTACTTGCGTCCGAACGGCACAGGGCCAGAGTGTGGGTATTGTACTTCGTCGCTCCAACAGATCCGCGCCATTTTCGTTATGTATTTCTCCCCAATTTGTTAGAGAGCTCACTCTGCTATCGTAACGGTCATTTTCTAGAAGTTCGCTTCTAATATTCTGTCCCTCTCTCGCCCGGGAGACCTGTCCTCGAATCAAGCCACCATAGCTACTTGCATTCTTGGTTTGCTGGCTGCTTTGCCTAGCATATACAGATCGCATTTTGTGGTAGCATGTGTGGTCGCCTTCGTCCCGCACAGTCCTCACGCACATGGTGGCCGCGCCGGGTAGGGGCGGGGTGAGCGTTGTGTTACCAAAAAAAACCGTAGAAAATTGCAGTCTCAAAGATTTTACGATCGCGCGCACAGCCCCGGATGTTTCCGTGCCATCGGTTCCGCACATTCGGGTCGGTACGGGATGGTTGTATGGGTGGGACGGGAAGGACGTCGTTCAGGGGGAAAAATAGTACATAGAGCGAGAGAGTTCTGCGGCGGACTTATCACGCGTTTGGAGAAAACTAGATCGTTCAGTTGAACGCGCGACTTTCGCACGATTGGTTGTGGCTCGGTGCTCCTTTGGCTCCTTTGGATCGCTGGTTGTTACAGTGGTGAATAGTAGCGCATTCCAGCGAATTATATTGTCTCCAGTGTAGTGGAAGTTATAGCTGTTTTTCCAAGTGCAAACTAGATTCGTTTCACACTCGCAAGGCAATGACGATATCGTCGTTCCTCAAATCGCGGTTCCGGTGGAAGAAGTGCTGCAGGAAGTTTCGAAGAATAGGATGCATCTGCGGCTGTTTGTTCTCGTGTGCGCGTGTAAGTAAGATTTCGGCACACACACGCCCTCAACTAAACGCGGGGTACAGGGTATTGTTAGTGCAAGCAACAATTGTTGATCGTGTTTTGACGAAGCGCGTTGCAGAGGACAATCGTTGGAGATGAAGACGATTTTTGATCTATGATAACGATTATAAACGGCCCGGGTGCGTTTGGTAACTCGAAGCGATTGACTACGGAACTCGGATCAAGCATTAAGTTTTCGGCAATACCTTTGCGCCCCTGCGTTTTGAAAACTTGTGCTTGTCGCCTAAAAGCCACTTCGTATTTATTATTCGCAGGCACAAGGTTATTTATTATTTAGAAACAGGCGAAGACTAATGCAATGCAAGGGCATGTATCTTCCTGGGCTAATGCTGAGTGCTTAGAAGTTTTATAGTCTACTGCGATAGCTTTATATTCTGTTCTCCTTCATCTGCATGTACCCAAACCGAACGCCTTAGCCGCTGCTTTCTTTAAGTCGTATATATTTTTTTTTCCTGGAAAAATTGACACAGTGCCAAACTCGTCAACTCAGTACGAGAACATAGGATACCCGGAAAACCCCGTATCAAATGGTTCACAAAAGCCCATAACCAGTTCTGCAGTGAAATTTGGTGCATTTGGACAATTGCTTCTGTGTTTTTCTTCCCGTGGGTCGGTTTGTGCACGTAAAACTCACAGTCAAAAATTGTAGATAGTTTTATTTGTCTTTCTGGATTAGCTTGATTAATGCTGAATGCTGAATGCTGATGCTAGAGAGATGTCGATTTTGAACATATGTACGGCTTTCTATTGTTTCTATATGTTTTTTTTTTCTGTTGTGTGCACTCCGATGGACTTTACTGTTGAAGGAGTGTGTAGAGTAAAAAACAAACAAACTAAATCCGTTCTCAATCTCGAATAGGTTCTGACCAATGAAGTCACCAGCATCATGGCAAACCTTATATGGCAAAAATCATCCAATTGGGTCAATATGACCCGCCATGTTGGTGACGTCAACGAAGTAAAAGATTGCGCTCAGAACCTCTGGAAATAGGGTCTTGCTCTCGTTTTGCCCTCTTCGTGACACGTCGAGCGTCTACGCAGAATTTGCTTTGCTTTCGGCCTAGCGTGCTGTGTATGCACGTTCGAACATATCGCCACTCGAACAATAATTCGAACTCGAACAATAATACCTCGACCAGCGATGTCTGGCGGTGCCTTGAACAAATCCGCGCGTTTCCAATGTGGTCAACATAGTTTAGACTTTTATTTTCCAACTGTGTTTGTGTTTCTTTTGGAACCTTCCAGGGCTTATGATAAAATGTTGTTCATTTCCCGAAGATTTCACAGGTGAAACAAACGCGTTCAGCAATAAGAATCGGCCATGTTCATATGAATGATGTAATCGATCGAAGCGGCTCGGAAATAGTCGGCATACGGGAAAGTACACTGACAGGCCAACAGAGAAGACTTAGCATTCATATTGTTGTTAGTTGGAAAGCCGTTTCCTTTCCTCGTGCCGTGATATTCGTGATATATTCGATATTGTAGTCCAATATCGTTCAACATGTGCGAATGATGTCGATGTCCAGTAGTGTTATGAGACTTCGATCGTTAGATCTAAACCACCGACTCAGGATCTAACTGATGTCTGATCTTGTCTGAGTGTTTTCTACTGCACTCATTCTTCCGGATGTCGTTTAGTATTGGGGAACTCCTGTCGAATACTACGAATCCTCCCTTCCTCGAAACATATCTGATTTCCGTTCAAAACTACATTCTGGCTGCTCCTAAGCTCTCATTTCAATTCCTCATCACTTTTTTTGCCTTTTTCGACATCTCTGTCGATTGTTGAATACAGCGCTATGCTGACAACAGTACAGAAATGAACTAAGGGTGGTAGGATGACGATAACCCCGTTTCATGTTCAACATTTTCTAATGCCGTGCGTATGCTGTTTTTTGAAATGCCCTCATCCACAGGAAGTTTGGGAGGAAGCGGAGCGGTACCCCTTGTACTGCCACCTGGGCGATAAGAACAAGTACTGCTTCAGCACGCTGGCGTCCGGCCGCACGAGCACGACCTACGAGGACGAGGGCACGCGGCTGGTGGACGTACAGCCCGCGCTTGGCATAATGCGCTTCGTGGAGAAGAGCAACGTGTCGGAGAACACGAAGCTGATGGAGAACATCAACAGCCTGCTCGAGGGCAAGCTGCCGGTGAAGACGCTCGTCAACCCGGAAGTGAACGACTTCCGGGCGCGCATGAGCATGCTGAGCGAGGAGATCGGCAGCCGGCGGGCGGCGATGACGCGCATGGAGCGCATCGCCTACCAGTACCCGGCGAAGCTCGCGAGCGGCGCCCACATTCCGGAGCAGATCAGCCGACGGCTGACGAACGGCGGCGACGGTACGTTCTGCCTGGTCGCGATCAGCACCGACATGCAGGTGACGGTGAAGGTACCGTGCCGCGCCACACCCGACGAGGTGTTGCGCCGCATCCTGGAGAAGAAGCAGATATCGGCGAAGGCGCGCAACGACAACAGCACCGACTTCATACTGAAGGTGTGCGGGCGGGAGGAGTACGTGTACGGGGCGCACCCGATGATCAGCTTCCAGTACGTGCAGGACTGTTTGTCGCGCGAAGAGACGCCCACGTTCGTGCCACGGTTGGTGCGCAAGGTGGAGGTGTTCAAGACGGACATCTACGACGCACGGGATGACTTCTCGCAGTGGTCCAGCACGACCGCAACGACCGGCACGACGTCGTCGTCGGCGCTGGTGTCCGCGTCGTCCGGTTTCGTCTCGACCATGTCGCTGGCGTCCTCGTCGGGGGTGTCGTCCGTTTCCAGCGGGAAGCACAGCATCAACAGCACCATCCCGTCCTCCGGCTCGTCGAGCCAGTCCGGGTCATCGTCGCATACGTTGCGCAAGGTGAAGTACATCACCAGCTGGGAGATCGAGACGAAGCTGCAGTGCACGGTGCACGAGATCCGTGGCCTGAACATCGAGTCCGATCGGGAGCTGGGTGTCCAGCTGGGCCTCTTCCACGGTGGCAAATCCCTCTGCAAGACGGTTCGAACGCGGACGGTCACGGTGAACACCGGCGTCGCCATCTGGAACGAGACGATCCACTTCGACATCAACGTGAGCAACGTGCCGCGCATGGCCCGGCTCTGTCTGGTCGTGTACGAGAACGTGCGCACGGCTAAGGGCACCGGCATCAAGACGCGCCGCACCAAGGACGGGCTGATCAATCCGATCGTCTGGGTCAACACGATGGTGTACGACTACAAGAACCAACTCAAGTCGGACTCGGTCACGCTGTACACGTGGGACTACGCGGAGGATACGTCGTCGGAGGACGGGCTGCATCCGCTCGGCACGGTCGAACCGAACCCGAACCGCGACAACATGACCGTGACGGTGCTGCTGAGCTTCGGCCCGTACGGTCCCGAGGGCCGCCCGATCGTGTACCCGGGCGAGGAGGAGCTGCTGGCCCACGCGACCAAGATGAGCCACCGGAACGAGCACCTGAACCGCGAGAGCGCCGAAGATCCACGCTCGATCAAGGCGATCATGTCCGCGTACATGTACAACGACCGCCTGAACGACATCCACGAGCAGGACCGTAACGCGATCTGGGCGAAGCGGCGCGACTGCATGCAGCAGATGCCGCAGGGTCTGCCGTGCCTGCTGTACTGCGTCGAGTGGAACAACCGCGACGAGGTGTCCGAGATCGTGTCGCTGCTACAGGATTGGCCGAAGCTGCTCGTCGAGCGGGCGCTGGAGCTGCTGGATTACGCGTACGCGGACAAGTACGTCCGCCGGTACGCCGTCGACTGTCTGCGCACGATCGAGGACGACGAGCTGCTGCTGTACCTGCTGCAGCTCGTCCAAGCGCTCAAGCACGAGTCGTACCTGAACTGCGATCTCGTGTACTTCCTGTTGCAGCGCGCCCTGCACAACCAGCACATCGGCCACTATCTGTTCTGGCATCTGCGCTCCGAGCTGTCCGTGCCGTCGATGCAGGTCCGGTTCGGGCTGATCCTGGAGGCGTACCTGCTCGGCAGCCCGGAGCACGTGTCGGTGCTGCTGAAGCAGATGCAGTGCCTGCGGCACCTCCAGGGCTGCTCGGACAACGTGAAGCGCGGCAGCAAGGAGAAGGGGCGGGCCCTGCTGATGGAGCAGCTCGCCAAGGAGGGCCAGCTGCTCAGCGACATGATCAGCCCGCTGAACCCCAGCTTCAGGTGCAAGGCGGTCCGCAGCGACCGCTGCAAGGTGATGGACTCGAAGATGCGCCCGCTCTGGATCGTGTACGAGAACGGCGACCCGAACGGGGACGACATACACATGATCTTCAAGAACGGAGACGACCTGCGGCAGGACATGCTGACGCTGCAGATGCTGCGCATCATGGACCGGATCTGGAAGAGCCACGGGTACGACTTCCGCATGAACCCGTACAGCTGCATCAGCACCGACCACAAGCTCGGCCTGATCGAGGTCGTGCTGAATGCGGAAACGATCGCCAACATCCAGAAGGAGCGGGGCATGTTCTCGGCGACGTCGCCGTTCAAGAAGGGTTCGCTGTTGGCGTGGCTGCGCGAACACAACGGCACGGACGAGCTGCTGGCGAAGGCGATCCAGGAGTTCACGCTCAGCTGCGCCGGCTATTGCGTCGCGACGTACGTGCTCGGCGTGGCCGACCGGCACTCGGACAACATAATGGTGAAGAAGACGGGCCAGCTGTTCCACATCGACTTCGGGCACATACTGGGCCACTTCAAGGAAAAGTTCGGCTTCCGCCGGGAGCGGGTGCCGTTCGTGCTCACGCACGATTTCGTGTACGTGATCAACAATGGGCGGACGGACCGGGAGGCACAGGAGTTCTGTCACTTCCAGACGCTCTGCGAGGAGGTACGAGTGATCGTTATGCTTTTTTTTATTCTAAATACAATCTTACCAACGATCAACTTATATTTATGCATGTATCTTCTGATCGACCCAGGCGTTCCTTATACTGCGCCAGCATGGATGTCTGATACTCTCGCTGTTCTCGATGATGATATCAACCGGCCTGCCGGAGCTGTCGTCGGAGAAGGATCTCAACTACCTTCGGGAAACGCTGGTACGTATCTCCCCGCAATGGCATCCGTTTCGCGTTCGGTTCGGTTCATCGGTAACACGCTGTCCAATTTACTGTCTGTCTACAGGTGCTGGACAAAACGGAGGAAGAGGCCCGCATTCACTTCAAACACAAGTTCAGCGAGGCGCTCGCCAACTCGTGGAAGACTTCGCTTAACTGGGCGTCGCACAACTTCTCCAAAAACAACCGCCAGTGACAGCAGCATCACCATCACCACCACCATAACCAACAGCAGCAGCACCAGCACCATGCCGGCCGTAATCATCAGACGATGTAGACTAGTTAGTTGTATTGGTAGTTTTTTTTGCCGTGGGAAATGGGATAATTGTTGTATTTTTTAGCAAGATATTGATGATTTGTGTAAATTTTTTGGGTGGAATCAGTGGAGAGGGAGAGATGGAGGACTGTAACATTTAACGCATTCGTTGCATTGCTCAATGGCTTCTCGAAAACTTTGGAGCTTTGCTACGATTTGCTAGGTAATATATAATTGCTTCCTTTGCAGCAAGCACCTGACGCTATTATGTATAACTATATCCAGAATTGCAGTCTGAATATAGTGGCAGATCAGATTTTTATGAAATCTATAGACCCAGAATCAATTTATAAATTTTGCCTAAATTGGAGGCAGATTTAAGTAACATTTAAAAGCCCAAATTTGAAACAAATCTATTGATCAGAATTTAATTATTTTAACCAGTATTGCAGGCAGAATTCAATAACATCTTAAGACCAATGTTCAATGAAGTTTTAAAAGCCACAACTGCTGTCAAAATTAAACGAAGTCTGAAAACCAGAATCAGATTTTAACATCATCTACAGATCAGAATTGAAGACATATTTTAGTAATATCTATAGGCCAATTAATAGGCAAGAACATCTGAAGATCAGAACTTAATGAAATTGAATAGGCCATAACTTCAGAAAAAATAATGACATCTGAAGTACAGATTATGATTTGAACAATATCTGAAGGTCAGAATTTTAGGCAGAATTTAATAACATCTTAAGAACAGAGTGTAATGAAATCCAAAATGTCATAACTTTAGTCAAAATTTAAACGAATTCTATTGACCAAAATCAGAATGTATGAATTTTGTCAAAATTGCAGGCAGAATTCAATAGCGCCTAAAGTAAGAATTCAATCATTTTCTAAAGGGCACAACTTGAGTAACAATTTAGTGAATGCTATAAACAGAATCAGAATGTAATAATTTCATCGGAATTACAGGCAGAATTCAATAGCTTCTAAAGACCAGAATTTCATGAATTTCTAGAGGCCACAACTTCAGTCAGAATTTGTTGAATTCTTTAAACAGTATCAGAATGCAAAAATTTTGCCGGAATTGCAGTCAGAACATCTAAAGATCAAAACTTAATGACATTCTAAATCCACAATTTCGTTTAATGCTTGATGAAATCTTTAGACATCAACTAGATTTAAAAATCAGAATGGCAGGCAGAACTAAATAACATCTTAAGACTAGAGTGTAATGAAATCCTAAATGATACAGCTTTAGTCAGAACTTATTGAATTCTATTGACCAGAATTATTCTTCTTCTTTGCTGGCCCGCTCACGGTCTCACCAGAATTATTATTTTTGTCAGAATTGCAGGCAGAATTCAATAGTGTTTAAAGTCCTGAATTTAAAGAAATCTGAAGAATAGAACAGATTGTAACAAAAAACAAAATTGAAGGCAGAATTTAGTAACATCTATGGCCAAAATTTAATGAATTCTTAAAGGTCACAACTTCAGACAAAATTTGATGAATTCTATAGACAAAATCAGAATCTAATAATTTTGCCGGAATTGCATTCAGAATTTATTAACAACTAAAACTCAGATAATCTTGAGTAAAAATTTGATGAACATTGAAAACCAGAATCATAATGTAACAACATTTAAAGATCAGAATTGTAGGCAAAACTATATGTTATTTTAAACCCTGAATTACAGTCAGAGTTAGGTGACATCTAATGACCAGAATTGATGTCAACATTGACGAAATGTAAGGAATAGATTTGAAGACAGAATTCAATGCAAACTAGACGACAAACCACAATAACACAGAACTCCGCGTTGAATATGGACAGTCGGCAATACAATATAATCGTTACATTTCCACAACTGCAATTTTACGTTAATATGAAGGTGTATCTTCTTGGTGGTACACCACCACGTGCAACCATCCCGTGCAATAGGGGAGGGAGGAGAAGGGAGAGTAGAGGGTGTACAACAGGCTGACTCTCAAGCATGAGTTGTATCGCTTGTATTTTTAATTATTGTACAAACGAAGTAACAAAAGAGAAACAAACAAACAATCCTGCATCCCCACACCCAAACCAATGCCCCATGAATGTTCTGATTGTTCAGGACACGATACAGCTCGCTCACAGTCTACGCATCACAAATCTACGTAAATCATACCCCCTGTGGAGGTTATGTTAGGCGCTGACGCGCGTGAGTTGATCAACGTTTTTAAAAACGCACCACCTCCCGTCTCTCTCTTTCTTATACACTCTCTCTAAATACGTATATATATAATTCCTCTCTCTACATTTAAACTATTTTTTACTCTAATAACAATTAATATATATATCTGCTCTACACACACACACACAGTACCTCGAACGGATTATCAGCGATTTGCAAGAGATTTTTTCCCCATCTCGATGCGCATGATCAACCGTCGTATGATGAGAGGATTCAATTTAATTTAGGCGCTTGTGTTTTTTGTTGTTGTGCTGGTGCGTGTTAGAATTCTATCGCTTATCAGGCGAACTCCTGCCACTCTAGAAGTCGGCCATTGCGGCAGGAAAGCTGACGGATGAGCCGAAGAGTGCGATACTACAAGCTCCCTAAGGAAAAAGATACAAAAGGGGACTAAACCCACCTGCCGACGCTTGGCCTGTTTTGTACAATGCACCGCGCTGCTACTCTCCTACAAAGGAGCGCTAAGTATATTTTTATACGATCACACAATCGCCTTTCTTTTTGTTTATTCTTCCCGGCACAATGACCTCGACTGGATAGTCAAAAGCTTGGTCCAGTTGAGATTCGAACCCACAACCTGTGGTATACACCAGTTTTAGGTTGCACTCTGCCGAGCGCCCAGTGTGCAACGATCACAACCGGTTTCCCAGCCATAACCGGCCTGCAGGTGACGCGCTTTGTCCAGGAATCGATGTGTTGCAGCTTTTATTGCAGTGTTTTCGCCACCGGCGGCTGCTGCACGAGATGACGCAAATGATAAGTGCGCTTTACTTGTTAAACGTTGTGCTTAACAGTAGGGAGTTCAAATCCTGTCTGGCTTTAAACTTTTTTCGGTGAACTCAAGAATTGCACCGCATGTTAAAGGTCCACAAAGAAGGCAGGAAAGGTGTTGAGGTAAAGGTTTCCTTCTATTTGCCTTGTAACTACAAACCGTGTGCATCAAAGCAACATCGGTAGCCAGCGAAATATATTGATTAAACACACAAATGGGGCGCAATCGTCACTTGATCATACGTTCACACGAGCGTCTGCAACGTCATGGACTCATACGCCCGTATAATTTTGTTCTGAGCCCAAAGCTTTCCGATCTGATAATGCGCATCATCTTCGTCGCTCGTGCGAGCGTATCCGTGACGTCACCGGTACACGGGGCCAGGCATAGGCTAGGCCGTTGCTCCATTGCAGATAGAACCGTTCTTGCGATTAACCGAAGTCACACAAAACGATCCTACGTTGCGGTTCACGGTAACGAATCCCAGCGGGAGACTGAACTGATGACGTGCTTCACTTTTTTTCATACCCATTTAAAACGCGGGGGTTTAAGGAACAACATGCAATCTATGAAACTATGAAAATGTCGATATACAAAATACCAAACATACAAAAACGCTGCGAAAGAGCGATGACAAAACTAGCAGCTAGCGCTCACCAACACATACTAGATACTAGTAGCCTCTCTAAGGTTCAATCAATAACAAACAGTTTTTTTCAAAAATACCCTGACGGCGCGATTAATATAAATATACGAAATAAAGCGGATATTCTCTGTTGGAACTTCCCACATTTCCATACACTCTCACATGCTCAGTGTCTTAGGTTCTGCAAGATAAGTTTATGTGGAGTATGTTCTTCAAAAATGCACAATCTACAACCGCCCGGACCCGAGGCAAAGCGCGAGCGAGTGCGTTGTCGGCCGAAGGTCCGTGCGCGCGGAACCGGCATAAACAAATCCGCCGACACCGTCGTGCCTCATTCGTGTGTCGAACCTCGCGGAGTGTGAACGTGTCTCAGGCTCAGGCTCTCGTCCGGGACTCTCGTGTGCGTGTGTGTTGTCGCCAAACGGGGGATCCGAAATCGGAACATTGCCCAGGGGAGGATTTGATTTAGTTGTTCTTGAGGAAGGTTCGGTCCCATCGGTTCGCATGTGAGATCCGCTGTGTACAGTGAACGGTCTTTCGCTGGAGTAAACGATCAGGTAAGAGCAGTGTCACCTTCTAGATCATTCACACTAGATCGGATCGTCGACCGGGGCAATTGTGCAACAGTGTATATGTGTGCGGTGGAATCGATCGAGATTGAAAAGACGTCCAGGCAAACCCGAAGGTGTACGATTTAGTGCCACACAATTCCACAACTATATGATCTAACAGGCGCTTTGAGCAAAAGGAGCGAAGGTGATACGGTGTTTTTTTTTCAATAATTTTGTTGCGGTGTTTGCATGTGTCTGTCAACGCGTTCGTCAAACGTTCATACAATCAACCAACGGCTGTGTGCCATTTTGTGTTGGACACTCTCCGGCCTGGGGCCTGCTGCTACTACACACGCAAAGGCATCTAAGCAAAGGCGGGTGGAAAAGAAAAGTCCCGTCAAGTCCAATCAACCGTGCGTGCGACGAAGCCAACAAACCACCAAGCGACTAGAAGACGAATTCCGAAAATTGAACGATCGAAGTAGTCCCAGCGGTTGGGTAGAAGTCGCTTATCAGCACTCCTTTCCCCCAACGACAGTGTTCGAGAGAGAGAGATGTTGTTACTTTCTACATGGCACTAATGGGAGCCTTCAACCCAGGCAGGCAGCTCCGGCACAGTGTGTGGCACCTGAGTGTCCGAAGCCGTAGATTCGGGGTTGAAATTCGGTTCATCTCAACCGACAAACGAAGGGAAACGACACGCAAACGTCCGCACGCCTACGCAAGGCCGTAAGGGAAGCCCGCTGCATGGTGAAGCCTCAATCGGATTAGTTATGCCGAACAGACGGAGCTCGCTGGTAAACGGATATCTGCCGCCGCCCGCCGGCCAGTGCGCCGGAACGCTTTATGCACCGGTGAGGTTATGTTTCCGTCCGGACGCGTCCGCTCCCCCGGAAACCGCGCCGAAGCACGCAATCCGACGCAATTAATAAGATCATACGGGACGGGCGAACATAAGCGGTGGACATAATATTTGTTAATTACCATCGCTGCTAATCGTACTGCAAGGCGGGGCACGCTCGCTGGTCACTTCGGCCGGAGGAATCCGAAATCGATGCAAGTGATTACAGTAATGATCGCCCGAAGAACGCAGCAAAACAACAAAAACTAAACGCACCGAACGCAGGGATCAAACAGCAACAAAAAACGAGCCTCCCAGAGTGTGCTGATTACACGGGCATGTGATCAATCGGGCTGTCGTTGTCACTAACAGCGCGCCTCGCCGACGATCCACTTCGGGACGAGGTTAGGCAGAAAGGTCAGGGCCCCAATCGGAAGGGCTGCTGGTTGTGAAATTCCGGACCGGAAGTGACCCGTGGGCGAAACGAATGTGTCCCTCCTCCTGCATGTTCACACTCGAGATGTATCCACTCGCCGCCCCAAACCGTGCGCCATTTGCAATCGCTGTTGCGCAGTTGTTTTTGCGGCAGGGGTGCAGAATGTTTTTTGTGTTGAGGTAGTTCACAAAAAAACTGGTCACCCCAGCGTGTGTAATGAAAGCCGCACCTAACGAGCCGGGACATACGGCCGGCTACCGTATCAGGGGAGACGGCGAGAGTGCGCATTTAGCTCGTGTGCGCTGATAGCGGGGGACGAACCGTCGGAACGTTTCTAATCACGCTTCTTCTCCCTATCTCTTTGCCAGACGGTGTGTGTCTTCCAAACAGAGCAGCACGCTACCAGCGTCGACCTGCCCGGCCCGCGGGACAAGAGAAGCAAGGATAACAGCTGGGGGAGATCTGCGCGCGACAGAATGACAATCAACACCGACGACCAGTACGGGGACGCCGAGTCCAAAAACACGATCAGCTCCAACCGGGTAAGTCTCACCGGAACGTCCGCCCGGTCCAGCGACGGAAAGTTGGAAGATCTGATCTGAAGACGTTGGTCCAGTCAGTTTAGTGTCCCGAGAATGTCCAGTGTACTGGCATTGTATTGGCAAAGGAGCGCGAACGTGCGCTCGCGCGAGTTGTTGACAGGAAGCTGCAGTACATATCTCACTGCGCAATAAGCCGCCGCTCGATCTCCGACCGGCGGATGACTATCGAAGGGCGCCAGTAGGAAGATGCGATGGAAGGTGACGGCGCCGGCGTCCATGAACCACTTCTGGCATCAATCCTGCGCTGAGCCGAACCGAGGCCATGGTTCATTGCATCAGCCGCGAGCGATAGCCCGTTTGCTTTACGCCCTG
>KZ068477.1:56898-70961 GCA_002091845.1 Anopheles cracens | reverse complement strand
GAAATGGCTGGCTTATATCTACTTGGGGTCGTCGTGCCATGGATGAAGGAAGGTTATGTACTACTCTATTCCAAAATTCAACGGATTCCGCGTCACAAAGGTATTACTGGAAGCGAACAAGCAGACGAACTGGCAAGAACTGTACTGAGCAACAAAAAAGAGTTAATGTGGCATTACAAATTGTCTCTACGTTGCAAAACTGATCAAAGCTATTAAAAGATAGGTTGCAGGTCATTTGACTTAAAACGATGGAGTTGGCTCCTAAAGAAGTGCTTGCGAAGTCTGCGATGTCTAGAAAAAAAACGGCATGGAACGATGAAAGCATGCGAACACCAAACTGAAAATTTAAATTGAATTACTTAAAGCAAGAAGTAGTTAGTACGATGAACAACTATCGACTAGAACAATCGAGATATCGAGCTTCCGGTCTCTAATTATGACGCTAAAAATAGCACAGTCTGATGGACTACTAGGTGGTCTGCAGTTGATGAGAATATGGAAATACTATCCATACGAACGAACGATAGGACGATCCTACAAAAACGAAGTACAAATAACGTGGAGAAACTTAAATATCCCGAGCGCTGGAAGGCTCGTAACTGTAACCACAACAATGCAGCGTGATCGACGTGTGCAGCCCGCTAATCAATTAATTGAGCATCGCCCGGTCTACTTGCATACTTCAAGTCATTAGCGTGATTGTAGAAAGCAAACGTTCCGCCGCGTGCCGCGTGTGCGGTGTGCATTCCTTTTTTTGTTGTGTTTGCTTCCTCAAAATGCATTTATGTGCACTTATGTGCAGAAATGAAAGTGCGACAGGCCGGGTACGTGCCTGTTGCATATCGTTGGCTGTTATGAATATGCAACCCAGCGAGGGGAGGCTCTCCGCAATTGTTTTCGTTTTTCCTAGCCCAAACCTGCGCACCGTGCGGTGTGAGGCAATGTTGCTATGTTGAGGGTGGGCTGGGGGTGTAAATATTGACGCTTTGCAAACAAAACATTTTTCAACCCATCCTCCCTCTCCTGCCCTTCGCACGACGCAAACGTGCATGTATGTAAATACTATTTGCTCACCCTTTACCACCCCGGCCCCGGTGCCAACACGTCCGTGGAAGGGCTAGGGCACGTTACGAAAAGTATGCTACCGGTTGTCGTTCACGTTCGGGGGTAAGTGATTCCGGAGAGAGGCTAATGTGAGTTGAGTTTATCTTATGAGCGGGCAAATTTGTGATAGTTTCTGATTTTTGCCCACCACTGCGCGCGTGGCCTGTGCGAAAGAACGTGCCTGCAGGTGCCTGCACATGAAATAGCAATTACATTTCGTCGAGCGCTGCCGGTCCTGCCCGTAGCCCACTTTTCGCCATTATCTAAGCCGCCGGCTCTGGGGTGAACCCGGGGCGCTGGGAAATTGGGTCAACGCGCGGGGCCCTGCGCGTCTGTTTCGTAACCGTCACTTCCATCCTTTTCCAGCCAGCCCGTTCGAGTTGTTTACGACAGGAAAGTGCAGAGCGATGCATCAGCGACCTATCCCAACCCGCACCGGTACGATTCCGCACGCCGCCCGGCTTGACCGACGCCGCAGACGGCCCGGATTCCTTGTTTGATTATGCAAATCAGATGCTGCCCGCTTTTAGCGCGTTATCAATCGCTGCCAGCAATCTTCAATCAGCGCGGCTGGCATATGCTGCAGGAGCGATTCGTATGCTTCGTATCCTCAGGCCAGGCAGGAGAGGAAAACAAGCCTTCACGAAACGCCGACAGCAAATTGGAACCCGAAACGTGCGGTTTCGCCACCGGTTGCAGGATAAAAATGCCACAACACTCGAGACAAGACACTGTGTTTTCGGAACGTGCTGTTAGCCGGTTGTTTTTCCGTTTCGCACATCCTTAATCGCAGCTGCGTGCGCATTCGTTTCGAAATGCGAATAACATAAAACATATGCCGCACAGGTCGCGCAATCCGAGCCGGGTCGGGAAAGAGGCGAATGCAAATGACACTTATAGTTATAAAAAGCAACAAGCAGCAACATTTATTTCTTCGCGTTTGTATGTTTGCTTGCTTCCCTATCGTGGCGTTTGCATTACAAATGTTGAAGCCCTCTGATACTGCGTGCTTGTTGACGATTATGCGCTCGATCTCTCTCTCTCTCTATCTGCTTTTCATCCGTTGTTTTTCACGGTGGCCACGCGTGCTGAAGGTCAAGGCCGCAGAGAGCACCGATTCCAACGTTTGCTGAGGTCCGGGGATGATCGTCCGGTTGGGGAGCGGTGGTCAGCTTCCGGCAAGCACGCAAAAATTATAGCGTGCTGTTTTTTTTTGGTGCTTTTTGAAGTACATCATTGCCGGTATTTCTGCGGTTATCAATCTCCTCCGGGTCCGGGAATTACCGCCGCATCAGCGATAGCGCGTTGTAAATGATACGCTTCTCCGCAGCACCCTCCGGGCCGGATTAGCGTTGGGGAAGGAGGGTGCATGTGCTGACAGCGTGTATTGCGACTAATTATTTGCACAACCGTTTTTTACACGCAGCTGTGTGTCGTTTTTGTGTTTTTTAGGGTGTTTTTCGGTATCTTACTGCGATCGGTCGCTTTGTATGCTCTATTTGCCTGCCAGAGCTGCTAAAGGCGCAGCTTAATGCGTAAGAGCGCTTTTTCTCTCTTGCAGCTGCCTTGCAGCATCTCAAACTTTTCTTGTTCAACAGTCTCGCTTATGAAATATTAAACTTTCAACTAGTCGCCTATTGAAGCGTTGCCTTCGGGCTACTGGTAACGGATGCGTAATGCCCGGGTCCCTGACGCCACCGAAAGAAAATGGCGAAATTTTGCGAGCGAATCATCCAGCCATCGATCAAACACGGGCATTTATCCGATGTGTGTGCGGCAACAGAAAGTAGCGTATACGCCGCACCCGCACGCTGGTGTAGGAACAAACACGATGGACAGAGAACGCTCTAATTAATACAAACAAACTCATCGTTCTCACAGTGCGAGCTCCAGAGATCGCGCGTCCGAATACAAAAAAAACCCGGCATGATGATGTGTGCCGGTGAGTGTACTGCCTCTTTGGGGTTCATTGGCAGCGTTTTTCTACACACACACACGTACACATACAGAGCCGTGCCTGGCATAGATCGAATTGCTTCGTGCGAATTCTAGTTCGCTGTGTCGCCAACCCTGTTCTCCGATTGCACCATCTTCGTAGCCGACACAGTTTGACAGCGCCGCGCGTGTGTGACGTGGCCTATGGAGCTGGGAGCTGGGCCTGCCTGCCACGCCAGCATGGCGAACGAGACCCAGCAAGTGTCGCTCGCACACGCAACGGCGATCAACGCACACAATCGCACCGCGGGTGTGCGGGGTGTCCAGATTCCTCTTATCGCCTTCTCTCTCTCTCTCTATATATATATATATCTCTCTCTCTCTCTCTCTCGCTCGTCCAGTGTGCGCGATTCGATTCGAAGATTGGCGGCTTTATCTCGCAGCGGGGTGAGAAGCGCGCACACGGAATGACCGAATCGAAGCACATTAATGGGGCTCCCCCTCCTCTCCGGTGTGACGTCTTCGTTCGCCACAAATAGACGAAAGCTGGGTTTTTCCTCAAACCAAACCGAAATCCCCGCATAAATGGCAACATTTCGTGCGCGGGTGATCACCGAGATTTGCTTGGCGCGCGGTTCTCGTACGCCGCCGGGGAGTTTTGTGCAACCGGAGCTTTGCAGAATCCGTAACGAGCCGGTGCCGCGCGCAAGTGCTGCCTCCATTGTACCCCTGGCGGCCTGGCTGTGTTGCACAGTGCGGCGTTGGGCCACCTTTGGGACAGGCGGACCTTTGTGAGCGTCTTGCGAAAGCTCCCGGGCTCCCGGGCGGCCCTTGGGAAAACGTTTCTGCACACCGATGCGGGCGAGAGCCCTCTGGCGGTCGGTTTTCGCTCCGGAAAGTAAAACACCCCGCACTCGACTAACTCACCCGGTAAGCGCGCTGGTGCGAACGGTGCCGGTGGCCGCTCTCTCGTGTTTGGTCAGTTTTTGTTGGTCTACCCCCCGGTTTCTTCTGCTACTGGGGTTGGAAAAGCTTGTGGGAAACATCGGGGCCCGCTGAATGAAACATGGCGGCGCATTGAATGGAACCGGCTGGACAAAAAGGTGTTGGTAGCAAGACACGAAAAACGAGAACAGCGTTTGCCTGCTTTCAACACAGTCGTATTGTCTTATGTTTGCTTGCAGGAATATCATAAATAATAATGCCAGGTCTTAGATTCCCTAAACGTTTGCAGAATTGGTTGAAAGCTATGATGAAAGCCATGAAATGCAGAAATAGTAGTTGTCTTCAACGATACTAGAAGTGTTCGGAGAGTTATCTCACACCTAGTATCTTCATAACTCTATTGGAAGCCATTTAGACCCAATCCACTCTTAGTGAGCAGATTGGGAGCAGAAGAACCAGAGTGAGAATAATTTCCGAACTCACTCGAACTATGAGTCGAATGTCCACGGCGACTTTAGCAGAGTGGGTTAACTAACAAAAGCGGAGGAGTTCAATCGATCCATTCGCTAGTAAGGTTTTGCTCTCTCGTCTATACTTAAGGTTCACTAAGGCACCACTCTGGTACCTCTCGAACAAAACAAACAAACAAGAAAAGTTTGATAGGAAGCGACCGATTGCGCTGCGACCGGCATGATGCGTGCCTCCACCGGTTGTGACCGCCTGCTTTTGTTCCAGCGATCTTCCTAACCTCAAAACGCACTGCGGACCTTACGAGGGAGAAGCACAATGGGTCGGGTTTCGACAGCCAAGACGTGAGGCTGGCCACTTCACGTGAATACTTGCTGCGCCATTGGATGGCGCTATGCAGTGTCTCAAAATGAGGCCAACGCCACAACCGGAGCAGGAATCAACAAAGACGCGAATGACCCAGAATACGGCGGGGGGTCCAAAAATAGTGCAAAACGTTTCCCGGCACGGAGAATTACTGGATGGATTGGATCACCGGTGCGATGGTGCAGTGGCAGGCATCTCGGCCGTAATCTCGGCCCGGTTTGACAGCTGCCAGGTTTTGTACTTCTGCCTAGAATCGCGGCACCGCAGACATTCCTTGTGCGTGAGCGAATGGTGGACCCGCTGGACCGCATCGTACGATTCTGATTGCGAACACCGATTTCACCGACGAAGCGCTTCCGAAAATGCTGATAGGGATGGGACCGTCCCCCCCCTCCCCCCCGTCTTCCCTGCCCCCGGGGTCATCGGGGCTGAAGGCGCTATAGCAGCGCTCGGGGGAAGAACACTCCACACCGGCCGGCCCGCGATAACGTCCTTGTCGTAAACTCCTGCCCTAAGAAGTGCTAAACTTGCGATGTTTGCTGTGCCGCGCGCCTTGCTAATTGGCTGACGAAAGCAGTACAGTTCTGAGGTCGAAGATTCGATTCGCTGCGCCTGTGCTCCCCGGCTCTCCAACGCGCCCCAAGTCGTGCGCACACGAATGCTAACCTTGCCAGATTCAAGTTGTTTTTTCTCCTTCTTCTTCATTTCGCCTGCCACAGACAGGGCAGGGGTCTCGAAATCGGACGCACTCACCCATGCACCGTGCATCATTTGCAACTTCAGCCCGCGTCAGCTGCAATGAACCGTAGCTCCGCCTCGCGGTCGAGGTGTTCGGGGTGTCTTAAGATGTGACCCCCGGCTCTGCTGCTGCTGCTCTCGGTTTTGGCAACACCTGGGCTCGATCGTACACAAACAAACACACGCACACCGCATTGAACAACAAGCACAGGAAACTGGGTGTAGTATACGAGGCGTCCTTGACAGTATAGATGAGTCTGGCATGCACGTGCGCAGTCCTCCATCGCCTATCGTTCGCGCAGCTGACGGTACATTCAGCTAATGGCTGGTAGCTGGTGGGGGCAGCGACGCGCCTGACCTCAACATGCAGCGAAGCATTGGATGTGGTGGCGCCCGCGCACAAAACGTGATAGCTACCGTTGACCTTCTTCTGGTGGACGGATCAGCTGCGCCCGTCCGAACGCACCGATAGAGCAACCGCTCGGCGCATGCCCTTTCGGTTCGGCTACTTAGACCCTTACTCCGAACCCGCCCAACCAGGGCGACCGGCCGACTTTAGCAGCCGTTTGGACATGCCGGGCTGGTGGTCACCCGAAGAGTCAAGCCGGCAGCAGGACAGGCGTGATTTTACAGAGCGTGAAGGAGCGCCGGTTCGTTCGGCTCGGTACGGCGAGACGATCCAAAACCTTGCCGGCTGGGCTCGAGATCGTTCAAGGCTTCAATCGCGATCGCGAATAGGAACGAGAGCGAGAGCGCGCGACGAGTTGGAGCGCGACAGAGACGGAGCGGTTGAAGTGCGCCACCCGGGCGCACTATGGGCAACGCGCTGGAAAGATTGGAATTCGCCGTGGTGCGTCCTGCGAATGTCCCAAAGCTGGTGTATCCGCAGGTAATCGCAGCTCCGCACAATGTATACGCGCCAAAGTCCCAATACCTTATGGTCTGTGAGCAACTATGCCCTCCAACGCTCTTTTTGCAGTGAGAGGCACCGTTCCGGTTGTGTTTACAGAGTCGTTAACAGGGCGTTGGATTCATTGTGAATGCTCCTGCCGAAGTGTTCCGTGTTTGGCGTCCGCTCTGTCCCATAGTGCGGATCGGCACCGAGGCCGAACGAGAGGCGAATACACACCGCCGTTCCTCCACTGTCTGCCAATCTCGCCCAAAGCGGCAGCGCCTGGTTTGGAGCCAGCAGTGTTTCGGACGACGCCGCCTGCACCAGTAACGAGAGCAGCGGAGGACGACGCTGTGTGAAGTTGTGCGTGCGTGTGCGTGTGTGTGTGTGCGCGCGAGAGTCGGTGTGTCCCGCCTTCGTTTTGTGGGGCTGGAAAGGATCACACCCGAGGGGGTCCCGCTTTCACCGGATTCGTTCCTGGAGTGTGGTTTGAGGTTTGACTACGAGCTGTGCCTTGTACACCTCCAAAGTTTAGATCCCGACGTGCCTGTGCCGTGCGTAATCCGTCTCCAACACCCTCCTAGAACCCTCCGAAGCAGTCGCAGCTCCCCGCCGGCAGGGTTGTTTGGGGCAACAACGAACCCTATCCAAAAACCGGTTGGCTCACGGTATCATCCCGCCGAACCGGTCCAGTTCGAGTTTGCAGTTCGCGTCGCTAGATACGCGCGGATGCCACCGGAAGCCGATAGCGTCAACACACGCCGCACCGTATCAGTTGCCAGGCGCGTGTGAAGTGCGCCACGTTTGTTTGCATTGCGCCCTGAGCGAGTGATAGTCCGACGAATTTGACAGCCGCCGCACGTTCCGCGTGTCAAGAAAGGTCACCGGCGGCAGCGATGCCTGGGAGAGGTCCGGTGGCAGCCTGCTGACAGCTGATCGGCCAGCAACCAATCGCTCCTCACTCAATCAAACGCACTGTTCATCCCGGCGCGCCTGACGATGGCGGCGGTGTAGCACGTCCCGCGGAACGAGTACGAACGGCGCCCAAAGGTTGGCGAAAGGTTACACTACACTACGCGACACCGTAGCGTAGAGCGTGCGAGTCGTGTGTGTTCTGCGTGTGTGCCCATCCCAGTGGAGCAGTTGCAGCCCAGTGTCCCGTGACGGCCGAAGTCACCTGGGGAGAGATGAGTGCGGTCGCAACGGCCATGTTCCTGGTGGCGATGACCGGTGTCACGCTGGTCGTGCCGGCGCTTCCGGCGGCTCGGAACCGGCCGATCTGGAGCTGGATCCGACCAGACAGCAGCAGCAGCACTACCACTACAGCCACGACCACGCAGACGCGGCCGAGGAGGAGGAGGAGTCGCGCGCGCGCCGTTCGCTGTACGAGAGTGCGTCGTACGTTCCGCGCTACACCAACGCCACCGGCTGGCTGCGGATCGAGGATGGCCCGGCGGCGCCGACGTTCCCGGGCGTTGGCTCGATCGATCACGCGAAGCGGGACCACGTGCGACAGGTACAGGGCACAGGGCAATCAAAGCACCGATCAAAACCGACACATTCCCCGAGCGCTACCGGCTCGTCCACTTCTCATGGCGAACGCCCAATTGCCGTCTTTCCTTTTTGTTTTTGGTGTCGTGAAGGTCTTCTCTGCTCTTCAGACGCTGCTCCAACATTGGCTCCGCTCTCCAGTGTCAAGTGTGCGTGGTGACCCCGTGGGTCGATCTGCGATCATCGCGGTTAGCGCGGTGTGATTAGCAGGTAAAAGTAAGCAACGCGGCACGGCTGACCCTGAGCCTGTTGAAACAGCGCCGACATTGCTATTGAACTCACCCGGGAAGTCAGCGAGAGCGAGAGTTATTTTCGGCAAAATGGGTGTTGGTGGTGTTGGTGGAGTGGAGAGATGATGATCATCGTAGGTGATAAGTTGAGAGAAGAACCAGGCAGGCGGGTGGTGACTCAAAACATCCCCAGCATCTACATCCAGCTCCGAAGGCCAACTAGCGGAGCCTCCTTTAGCTTGTTTTTTTTTGTGATTTAATGTGTGCGCGCTTGCCTCTGGTCGTGCGTTGAACCCGATCGTGCGGTTTGCGCATTTACTTCCGCGTACACAACCCCGGGGGACAGGTTTTCCCATCCGGTCCGACGCATCCTGGCACTATCTCGTGCGTTGCCCCGGTTGCGTTGTTTAATGCACGCACACACGGGTACGGAGGCGAAACAAAGACGTTCTGGAAAATCTGCTGACACCGACAGGCGCAACCGGTGTCCAGTATCTCGCACCAAACAAAGCAACTGAGGCAAAATCGCAACTGGCAATCGTGGAGATTGTGGTGAAGGGGCACGAACATGACGCGTCGGTCGACGGGAAGTTGCCATTCGATCCAATTATCATTTTCAGGCACTGCTTGGGTATGGGCTTTGATCGCTTCGATCGATACTGGGGAGGGGTATAACAATGCAAGATCAAGAACTTCATGTGTCACCGTATTGGGTACTCTTAACAAGAACTTTATGGACGTGGCTTGACCCGTGCCATCGTCTGAGGTTGTTTTGCTGACGATGCAGCGTATACCACTGTGAAGAAATGATCCGACACATAGGCTAGGCCAAAATGAGGACAAATAACTTCGCAGTATACGCGACAACCTCACCGTACGGCTTATGCCAGCGGAGACAATGTTTGCTCCGTCAATCAATTAAAACGTTTCTGAACTCACCTATTTCTTTCTTTTTTTGACACAGATGATGCAGCACGCCTGGAGCAACTACAAGCTGTACGCGTGGGGCAAGAACGAGCTGCGGCCGTTGTCGAAGCGGGGCCACAGCAACAGCATCTTCGGCTCGTTCGATCTCGGCGCGACAATCGTGGACGGGCTGGACACGCTCTACCTGATGGGCCTGCACAAGGAGTTCGACGAGGGGCGCGAGTGGGTCGAGCGGAAGTTCACGCTCGAGAACGTGGACGCCGAGCTGTCGGTGTTCGAGACGAACATCCGCTTCGTCGGTGGCTTCCTGACCTGCTACGCCTTCACCGGCGACCGGCTGTTCCTGGAGAAGGCCCGGGAGGTGGCGGACAAGCTGCTGCCCGCGTTCCAGACACCGACCGGCATCCCGTACGCGCTCGTCAACGTACACAATGGGGTAAGTTGGCGGTGCGCTCGCGGTGCACTAGCCAAACCGGTGACCGTGCTCGCTCTTTGCTGCGCACAGGATGGGCTTTAGTTTGCTTGGTGCGTGAGCCTGCGCGACCACAGTAGCGGGTAGTGCTTGGTCGTTACTTACAGTAGTTGCTTTTATTTCTCGCAAAGTGTAGTACCATTCCGCGCTCCATCCATCCGCGTTTTGTGTTCCGCTCTACAACATCGCTCGCCTCGGTTTCGTTGTTGCACACAGAGCTCCTACTCATACGCATCTGTCACATCCCAATCCATTGTTAGTACATGCGTCTATTCATCTGCGCTTTGCCATGCCTTCGTCGCTCCATCCTGCCACCTCCATGTCATCTGCAGTTGCTTTCTACTTAGTCAGTGCCACCCTAACCTCAATAACCGATACACCTACCATACCGGCCCCACTCACGCGCACCGTGCGCGAGAGTCTACTGCTCGTGTATGGCCGTACCGATAACTGTATTTTTCCTTCTCTCTCTCCCATCTCCGTCCGTTTTGCCGCGTTTGTGTGCGCGGCGGCTGCACGGGATGCACGATCGAATCGGTGCGGAAACCCCGAATAATGGGGGGATATCGCATTGTACACAAACCGTGAATGACTACACCAACACTCTGCTACTACCACACTCCCAACTTGTAACCGCTACGAAACACACCCATACTGACAAAAACACGATCGTCAAACGGTGGCTACTACTCCTTCGTACCGCCACCATGGCAAACCCCATCTTATCGTTTCCGTTTCCTATCCTACTACTGCTGCTACTGCTACATCCTATATCTTGCTCTGTTTGTGTGCGTGTTCTGTGTGGTCCGGCATCACATGCTTCGTCGGTTTTGTGAGCGGGTTTCTCCCGTGCGTGCGTGCGTTCTTCAACTGCTTCCTGCCTGTGTGTATGTGTGTGTGTGCTGCCTTCCGTGTTTATTCGATGTGTTTTAACCTTCCATTGGTGTGCCGTATTATCGTTTTTTCGTTGGTTTCATTTACTCCCTCGCTCGAAATTATTGTTCTACAACACGAACCCAACCAAACCCAACCTTCACTGAACAAAATGTACGCCCCCTTCACCCCGTGAATATCGTGAATATCCGTCTCCGTCTGCTAAATGTCGGGAAAAGCCTAAAACCATGCTCGATCGTATACTTTCTCACGTAGAGCTATTCTTTACCACTCTGTTCTATAAGGTTAGTAAGCGACGGCAGTTTTGTCGCCATTTTCCTCTAAGTAGTAGATCACCGTAGTACAGTAGAGCAGAAGAACCGGGAGACACATTCTACATCCTACCACTAATCACTACTAGCAAACAACCCGAAACACGATCGCATCCACGAATCCGTATACATCCTTTAGACGCCAGTTTAGTAAAAGCAATGACTGTGGAAAGGTCACTTGCCTAGTATACTTCTGCGCGTCGTAAATGAACATAGATATAAGATGTACAAAACTGATTCAGTTGCAGTTGGACGTTCAATTGGACATGCGGTACCCTCAGAGTGAAGAACAAAATTGACACTAACATCTTGACCAATCCTTCATGTCCTGAGTCAAGTTGTGCCCAATGTGATGGCGCTGTTAGTTTGAGCACCATTCCATACAAACAGACCACAGACACTTACGCATCTTCATCTAAAGCACTCGCCTGGTCTAGAGCCAGACCAGTACCTGTCTTTTGCACACAAACCCACAAAAGCGAAACTAACCAACGTATCTTCTCTGTTCCACACATCGAAACAACCAAGGTGAGCAAAAACTACGGCTGGGCGAGCGGTGGTAGCAGCATTCTGTCCGAGTTCGGCACGCTGCACATGGAGTTCTCGTACCTGAGCGACATCACCGGCGACTCGGTGTACCGGGAGCGCGTGCAGACGATCCGGGCCGTGCTGAAGGACATCGAGAAGCCGAAGGGCCTGTACCCGAACTATCTCAACCCGAAGACGGGCAAGTGGGGCCAGCAGCACATGTCGCTCGGTGCGCTCGGCGACAGCTTCTACGAGTACCTGCTGAAGGCGTGGATCCAGTCCGGGCAGGAGGACTGGGAGGCGCGCGAAATGTACGACGAGGCGATGCAGGCGATCATCAAGCATATGGTGCGCAGCTCGCCGAGCGGCCTGACGTACGTGTCCGACATGAAGTTCGACCGGCTCGAGCACAAGATGGACCACCTGGCCTGCTTCGCCGGTAAGTGTGCGCGACGTGCTTCCCGGTACGAGATCATCCGGCAACGTGTTCCTCCTTTCCTCCCGCAGGTGGTCTGTTCGGTTTGGGCGGCACGTCGCTGAACAACGCGTACTCGCAGCAGTATATGGAAATTGGCGAGGGGCTCACCAACACCTGCCACGAGAGCTACGTCCGCACGTACACCCGGCTCGGGCCGGAATCGTTCCGCTTCAACGACGGCGTGGAGGCGAAGGCATTGAAGGCGCAGGAGAAGTACTACATCCTGCGGCCGGAAACGTTCGAGAGCTACTTCATCATGTGGCGCCTGACGCACGACCAGAAGTATCGCGACTGGGGCTGGGATGCGGTGCAGGTAAGCTGTGGGGGGATGGATGTGGTGGAGCACGTGCGGGACTGCAATGTTCACTCGTTCGCAGGCGCTGGAGAACCACTGCCGTACGCCGACGGGCTACACCGGGTTGAAGAACGTCTATCTCACCGAACCGGTGAAGGATGATGTGCAGCAGAGCTTCTTCCTCGCAGAGACACTCAAGGTATGGCTCGGGATCTGGTGGCCGGTACCGGTGACTTTCAAACGCCAACGCTTACCTTCCCCTTTCTTCGCAGTACCTATATCTGCTGTTCTCTGACGACTCGCTACTGCCACTGGAAGACTGGGTCTTCAACACCGAGGCACACCCGCTGCCGGTGAAGGACCGGAATCCATTGTATCGCCCGGCCGCCGGCTCTAGCTCACCGTAAGCACACAAACGCTCGCCAAGGTGTTTGTGTGGGTGGGCTAGCTAGGTAGGTAGTGATGCCGCGGTGGTGCTCACACTCTCCGCCACGCGATCGTGGTCGATCGTACGTCGCAACGCCACGATTTAAAACACATCAGCAGCAGCAGCAACACAACAAAGCAAGATTTCGTACCCGCAAAGGGTTCTCTGCTCGCGACAAGGGTTTGGTGTGGTGTGCACAACGGACCCGCAACCTCTGACCTGACGCGAAGAGCAAGTAGACAAGCTCTCCCACCAACCGATGCGAACGAAACCAGCCAGCCCGAGCCAGTATTCGGTGTGGCGAGTGTTGCGCGCGCGCCTAAACAAATTTTAAAGAGCAATAACGCCGTGCAATCCCTTACCGAGACAACGCAGCACGTAACGCTTAACGCACCGTCGCCCCGCTTCGTGACTTACTAATGGCGCTGGTGAGAACCTTTTCCGGCTGCCTGCAGGGACGCTGGTTTATGAGAGCCCTGTTGCGAACTAGTAGGCCAGAACTTAAGTGAAAAACTAGTTCTTCTTTCCGCGCAACGACCTATGATGGGGATGATACCCCTGCCGTCTTTCGGCGTTTCCTTCTTTCTTGGCACAACAACCTCTAGTAGGTTATTGGCTTAGTTATTACCCCCTAGCCTGGATAGTCACAGGCCTGCGTACGGAGAGACGGTCCAGTTGAGATTTTAATCCACAATGTTGTGCTTGGGCACAGGACCATACGAAGCCCCCTCCCCCCCCTTTTAGGCACTACTAAACTTATTGATACTACTACAGCCGGATTGAGATTGCCGGTGGTTTGTCAGGTCGACGCGGTATTAACTTTTCCGCAACAGGCTCATACGCCAGGCACCCTTAGCACCAGCGCAGTGCATCGGAAAGGGCAGCAATCACCCCCAAATGCACGACCTTCGTGGGCTGTGAGCGGTGTGCTGCTTACGTGCCCGCGTACAAACGAAAAGCAAATAGATCGTTTCCAACAGTTAACGTGCCAACCGACTAGCGGAAGGTTTTTATTTCTCGTGCGAGAGAGGTGAGGAGAGGCAGCAGCGAGCAGCACGCGTGTGTGTGTTTTGCAGAGACAGGTCCTTCCGACAGAAAAAAAAAACAGCAGACAGCAGCAACAAAACAGAGGTTAGAGGATCCGCGCAAATATCGTCCGCAAAACGAACAAACCCCACTCCGCTCCGGAAGGAGCCAGTTAGCAAAATGACGACGATAGGGGAGGGAGAATAGGGTTCGGCGTAAGACGCGGGAGAGCGCAGGATAGGACACGCGCGGCTCCCAACGGGACACGATTGTTTATTTTGTTTGTTTTATTGTTTAGAGATAGTTTTGTTTGTTCTTCAAGATAAAGTGAGTGTGCTGATATTTATGTGGGGACATACGGGCCAAGCTGCCGGTCTCTACCTTTGTGGCTTCATCTTACGGATTGCCTGGAGAAGCAAGACCCACGAAGCTGATTTCTCCAAGTCGACCTAAGCATAGCCACACAGACGACGAAG
>KZ068477.1:45952-56888 GCA_002091845.1 Anopheles cracens | reverse complement strand
AAGCTGCTAGTGATCTTCCCGCGCACGGCACCCGGAAGGATCATGCCGTACGCAGACACAGACCAAAACCACGGATGATATTGCAAATGGGTGTATGGGTTTTGCGGAAGAAGCGACGACTCGGGAGTAGTACACTATTGTGCGACAAGATACATTCATTTCTATAGGGACATTTAACGAAAACACTATTTTTCCTGCCACTCTACTCTGGTTTTTATCTTTTCGTTTGGTGTGTATTTGTGCACATGCGTTACTAGGGGCCGATTGGCGGCGTAGAAAGCATCGATGCCACGAAACGATCGTGTCTAGCTGATAATGTTTGCGCGGTCCAGCGGTCTGTTTGACATTCCGCGTAGAATAAATACCTAATTAAGAGAGAAAAAGCACTCATACACACACACATATGGAACGGCGGGAGATGCAATACTCGTGCACCACCGTTTTCCCCCCCTCTCTTCTCCGGCACCCTTTCAACACTCAGAACCAGAATATTGCATTCGCTGCCGGTAAACGTGCACCCCGTAGTGGAGTAGTGAAACAAGCATCAAATTAACACACACTCCCCGCTCGCCTAGGATGAAGTAGTGACTTAAAGTGATATGTATATGTATAGATAAATAGAGACCCGGAATGGCGCTCGGCACGGGGTGCTTCGCCGGTGGTTTGGTCCTTCGAACCGGATGCAAGCACCGCACCTAGACGAACCGCTAGACAAACGCTTTACCGACACCAACAATATCAGGGAACCTGTTTCATCCGCTTTCGTGCAACGCTAGCTTGTTGCTGGGTACTTACGAGCGCAACCGCTGGTGCGACTTTTCGCGAGAGACTGCCATTCTGCCGCTAATCCGTTCGCTTGCTACCAGCGGTCGGTCCATTGGGCACCGCGCTTCGCTCGAGCTGTACGCGATTTCATTAGTACCGTGCCAAAGATCCACGCAGACGCAGGGCAGCATGGTCCCTCATTCGGCTCCTAGCCTAAGTTTTCCTAGCCTAAGCATCCGCAGTGCACGAAACAGGGCCTTGGGACTGGCGTGAGAACATATTAGTTAGTCGCCATTACGTTTGACGGGTAGGGCAGTGCAGGGCAGGGCGATACGAGCACGCAGCGGGGATGGAAAAGCCACGCTGTCCATTTCGGGTTTGTGTCTGGTGCCTCCAGCTGCAGCTGACCGGTGCCCGAGACATGTGAGCATTGTGCACTGTGGGAGGCAAGCAGAAGCGAGCATTTTTTCCTCATTCCGACCGACTGCGCGACCAACACACAACGCGACCCGACGACCCAGGACCAAACGATCCTTTTTTCCCGTTTCATGTTGCTACCTCTCCTGGCTGGTGATGGTGCGCAAAACTGGAAGCCGACAAGGGAAGCGCTATTGTTGTACATATGTGAGTGCGTGCCTCTGGGTGTTTTTATTCGGGTTTTCCAAAGGGGGTCAAATCGCTCGCGTTTCGTTTGCTTTCGGTTCCATCTAGCGGTGGGATCGAAGGAGCAAACGGAAGGAGCGAGAGGGCAACCGGGACGACACACAAGAAATCTAACTAGAAATGGTTTACCGCTGTTAGACATAATAGAAATACCTATAGATAAATATATATATACATATATACACATACCTAGGGATATAACGTGAATTACACTATTATATATCATAAAAGTAATGATAATTAAATGAAAAAAACACACACTTGATAAAAAAGATATAGGATAGTTTGAAGATACTGTTGGTTCAATCGTTTGTAGTAAAAAGGGGGGTTTAAATAAATTAAATTGACACGCAGCAGAGCGTTGGCGACGGATGCAAGGCAGAACAAAATGTACATGAAACGCGAGTAGTGGTAAACGTAATAAAAAAACAAAAGAACGAAAAACCAAACAAACCGGATGTACCAGAAAAGTAAGAGCAGTACCAGAGGACAAACGGAAAAAACAACGGCAGAAGCGGAAAAAGAAAGAAAGCGAAATAGTGTGGAGGACAATGTAGCGTTAGTGAAGATATAACTAAAAACAAAAACACCGAATTAAACAAATCAAACTAGACAACTACAGTGTGTATCTTCAGTGAACACGCCTACCCGAACTCTTCCGACTTTGTTTTTCTTGTCTCCTCTCGAACTGGACGACGTTTGCGATACGTTAATCGACGAAAACCATAACATACACCTAGACGGACTTACTTAGTAGTGGAGTAGGTTCCTTCCCACGCGCAGATGGTAGCAGGACAAGGCAGGACGCGCATTAGCAAAACAATCGAACGGAAAAGAGCGCTGGACAGCAATGAACTGTAAGAGGGAAACGGTGGCGCATAGCAATCTGCAAACAAAACATGGGAGGGAGAAGAAACAAAAAAAACTATATAAACGCAACTACGACTCTCGCTGGATCGACCGAAAGTAATAAATGAAATGGAAAATCTTCCACGTTTTAAAACATCGAAAAGTCGGCGGGTTTCTGTTAATCCGAAAGACTTGCGACTAAACCGTCGTCGTAGAAATACATGATTGAGTGAGGTTTGAAGTGCCTGTTATTTATTATATATAATACATTTTCACTCTTTTATACGATAAACTATATACAGCGATTTAATCATGTAATCTCTTTAATCGTTTAGTAAGTTTCCCTAAAAACAAAAAAAAACAACAGACAACAAAGATGCCTCATATTATGTGAGGTTTTGTGTTGAAAAACATTCGAGAAAAAAAGTGTAGCTATTCTAGTATTCGAATTTATTTAGTTGCTTACGTTGCTTGTTATTTCACACAGTTTTTAATTGGTGCTTTCTGGACTTGCCTTATGTTTACACAACTAAGCTTAATATAGGAACTGAAGAATCAAAAGATGGAGTTATGATACTCTTCAGATATTGCAAATTAATTAGATTAATAAGTAACAATTAAATTAACACCACTAGTTCACATCAAAAGCAACGTATTACTTGAAGCTAGGTTATGTAGAAAATCAAAATTGGTTAAACATTGAAAAACAATTATTTTGAAGAGAATAGTTAGAAAGCAGCTTCAAGCGTATTGCAACACTAGAACAGTCACTTCACAATTCTCCCAATTGGTTTCAACACAATTCAAATAAGCATTCCACAAGCCCGTGTTCGCACACCATTCGCACTCGATCGCACTCGTCCGTACGCGCTTATGTGACCGTGCCGTATAGAAGCAACGTTTGCCCATCCTGGGGGAGAAAACCCCCTTCGCACAGCTTGTTTACAGTGCGCGCACTTTGACAGCTGCGAGCGGCGGGCCCAAGTGACAGCTGTCTGTGTGCTGGAGTAAAAATCGCTCACAAAAAAAAAACAACACAACCGAGCAAAGCGAGCGCTGTTTTCCCGTAAATTCCTGTACGTACGCCATCCCGCGAAACCGATGCCGCGGAGCACAAAATGGAGCCGAACGGTCTGAATGGTTGGTTTGCGAACGAGTGGTTGCGCTTCTGCCGGTGGCGTGCGTGCGTGATTCTATTTCCTTTCTTTTCTTTCCCGGGACAGAAGGAACGCACCATCCGGATCGCGGGTGCCCGCTGGCGGCGATCTACCACGACCGGGCGGACCGGTTCGAGTTGCCGCACGCCGCCGAGATCGAGCGCACGGAGCGGCACACGGTGCTGTACGAGCTGCCGTACGAACCGGGCGGGGAGAAGCCACCGGTGCCGTGGCGCGGCCCGCACGGCGGCCCGGAGGAGCCGGCCCCGGCCGGCGTGACGGTGCGCCTGCCGATGGCGGCCCGGTGCATGATGCGGAACGCGGACGGGACGTACGCGGTCGAGTGCCGGTGGACGCTGGTGGGCCGGGCGCTCGCCCGCCCGATCGGCGACTCGCGCAAGCTGGAGGACGCGATCGTGCAGTACAACCCGGACTACCGGGCGCGCTACCAGTTCGGGGCGCTGCACCGCCTGTTCGAGGAGCAGTGCGAGCCGGAGGAGCGCGCCGCGTTCTTCGGGCAGACGTTGCCGCGCGTGGTGGCGCTCGCCCTCCGCCTGCCGGAGCTGTTCCGCGTGCCGGTCCCGGTGCTCGGGCAGCGGGCGAACCACGCCGTCTCGATGACGCAGGAGCAGGCCGCCTGCCTGCTGGCCAACGCGTTCCTCTGCACGTTCCCGCAGCCCCGGGCGGCCGTGGCGAAGAGTATGCCCGGGGCGAACTTCGCGCCGCTGTTCGCCGGCACCGGCCAGTCGGTGGTGGAGAAGCTGAAGTGCATCTGCCACTACTTCCGACGCGTGTGCGGTGCGATGCCGCGCGGTGTGCTCACGTACGAGCGGCGGTACGTGCCGCGGCACCAGGTGCCGGAGTGGGCCGGCGTGCCGGCGTGCTTCGGACCGGACGGGCCGCCGGTGCACGTCGCGCCGGACGGCACGATCGAGGACGAGGGCCGCGGGCTGCTGCAGATGGTGTTCGCGAACCGGTTCCTCGGTGGGGGCGTGATCGGGCACGGGTGCGTGCAGGAGGAGATCCGGTGCGTGATCAACCCGGAGCTGCTCGTCGGCCGGCTGCTGTTCGAGGCGCTGCGCGAGACGGAGGCGTACGTCGTGCACGGTGCGGAGCGGTACTGCACGTACGCGAACTACGCCGCCAGCTTCACGTTCGCGGCGGACTACCGGGACGACACGCCGCGCGATGCCAGCGGCCGGCGCCGGTGCTGTCTGGTGGGGCTGGACGCGTTGCGCATGCAGCCGACGGGACGGACGCCGGACGTGGGCGGCCAGTACGGTGAGCGGGCGATCCGGCGCGAGCTGGGCAAGGCGTACGCCGGCTTCCGGACGCGCCCGCAGCAGCAGGAGCAGCAGCGACCGGCGCCGGGCATCGCGACCGGGAACTGGGGCTGCGGGGCGTTCGGCGGGCACGCCCCGCTGAAGGCGCTGCTGCAGCTGATGGTGGCGTGCACGGTCGCCCGGCCGCTCCTCTACTTCACCTGCGCCGAGCCGGGTCTGCAGGAGCAGCTCGTCGGCATGCACCGGTTCCTCGTCGAGCGGCGGGCCGCGGTCGCGACCGTCTTCCGGCTGCTCGTGCGCTACGCGGAAACCCGCCAGGCGGTGGACGACGACGGTGGCGGAGGCACCGGCGACGTGTACGACTATCTGTATACGCACCTGTGAAGGGTCCTGATTCTGTTTTTTTTAACTAAATAATTGTATTTAATGTAAATAAGTCGTACATGTGTAAGAAACTCCACCCGGAGAGCTGCACCGGGATTCGTCGATTGGCCGACTGGCCAGCATGGTTGCCAGATCGCCTCGGGTATCCAGACAACCTGTCCCCTACCGTTCGGCAGCCGGTTCCAGTGGGAAAATGTTAATATTTCAATCGAAAAGCCACTGGGAACATAAAATGGAACACCCAGCTGGGAGGGAACGATGTGCCGATAAAGAAATGGCCACAATACAAACTATTTACCAAATACCATCCATTCACACTTGATCAAAACCACGAGCTGGCCGTACACAATCGAGAACAAATTTAAATTAATAAAAAAAAAACAAAACTTTACTGACAACATGATGTTACAAATGCGCTCTTTCTGAAACTCTTTGCTTGAATTGGATTGTTATATATACAGGTTGGAGGAATTTTGAAGAAACCGTGTGATCGTGATCCAACAAAAACTTTGTAAATTACTCAATGTTTATTTTCATACTATTTTCTTTTGAACAAATACGTCAATATTTTACACGAAGCGTACCGAGTTGAGCTATCCTAAATGAATATTCGCTTAAAAACGGATGAGTAGCGTCTGGCTTTAAAAAAATAGCCTCTATTGTAAAGATGATTGGGTGTGTTTTCCCACAGGGATATGAACACTGCGTAGATGATTGTTAAAAATAAAACAAAATGGCTATTTTCCCAAACACCTGCTTCTGTTGTACATCAAACATCGCCGGCAGCTTCAGTACGATTTCGCGTCGTCCCCGGATAGCTATTGCACTTTGCTTCGGTAAACGCCCGGAGAACACAACCCTCAATGCAGAAGGTAAACAATGGTTTAAGTAAAACATTAAAGCGTATGATTTAAACAAAATGTGAGATTTTGTGTTCGAATTTTAAAGGATCGTTTAAGAAAAAACATACATCTTTCAGCTTCAAGACTCATTTTAAGACCAGATGATGGCAACATCTGGGAAAAACATAACGCAACACTTTCATTTGGGAAAAAGGTTATCGCCACCGAAAAGGAGCCAGGAAGGGCGTTTGGAGAAGCAAAAAGTGCTGGTGCGGGGCGGTGTGTGTGTGGTGTATGTGCGTTGAAGAGCTAAAACCACACTGAGAATGACGGGAGCAGTAGAGAGATATGTTTAATTTGCCTTTAATGTACACCATCGGTCTATTGCTGCGTAATGCAACGAAAACATCAAATATTGCTTGAAGTTAAGTACGACCACCTGCAGACGCGCTGCAGAATGGGACGACACCATTTAGTAACTAGTTGTTTCTTAAAGTGAGTATTGTAAATACAGCGTTCAGCTCGAGCGTGATTGTCGTTTAATTAAGCCTATACTATACACATCCCTTATCATGTACACTACTAGAGCACGCGATTACTATGTACAAAACTAAGATATAATCAATACTACAATTTACACCCCTAGCCGGGGCTCTTCGATGGGTGTGCGCAGGTAGTAGAATGATGGCAGAAGCTCCTCCGTCCGCCTGCGAGCCTCTATTGTGTGCGCTCGAGAGGCCGCTGGCGACGGTGCTGTCGAGGGTGGCGAGCAGGGGCGAGAGTGTGCCGAGCACCTGCAGGGGGCGGTTGAGAAAGCGGGGCGTCATCGGGTAGACGACCAGCGGATCGACCGGGCACCCGGGTGATCCGGTTAGGGCGCGGGCGGCGGCGAAAGTGGTGGTGCTGGCGGTGGCGCTCTCCACGGTTGCCTTCGTGGAGGTGGTGGGCGGCTGCTGCGAGGGGGAATACGTGGCGGGGCGCCCGCCGCTGCCCGTCTGCTGCTTGGTCGTGGAGGGTGGGCCGGTCCGTGTGGACGAATCGTTCGATTTGTTGCTGAGATCTAGGGGTTTGACCTTGCCGGCTTTGCGCACGTTGTCGGCACTACTTGCCGGACGCCGTACGCTCTGGAAGGGAAGGTGAATCTGATGAGTTGCGAGTTACAACTTGAACAACACCCAGCAAACGGCCCAAACTTGTGTTTCTTATTCCCAGGGAATATCATAAAAATATTGAAAGTGTTATGAAATTCACATACATTGTTGCTTTTTCAATTATTAAAAGTGGCAAACGTAGTATTTTATGGCATTTACAACGAACTACATCTTTCGAAGATAGCTTGACTAGTTTTTTTGTTTCTAGAAGGAAACATAAACCAAAAATATAAGCTTGAGTTTAATGAATCGCTAGCGCTTTCAAAGATGAGGCACTCGCGGTAGGAATGCTAAACTTATAAATGGACTCTACGGGCCGTAGGCACAGGAAAATTACAACAACTTTCGTTCGGTGTTCGACGGTGTGTCGAAACTGAACGGAACGACAAAACATCGGCACCTTTTTTCATGTATTTGCGCTCCAAAACAGCCGAAGGAATGAAAAAAGAACATTCGAACGTTCTTAGGCCAGAGCACCGGAACCAAACACGAATCCATGATCGAAAACCAAAGATCTTGGGACATATGGCCTGAGCTGCGGGTCTCTACTTTTGTGGCTTCATCTTACGGATAACCTGGAGAAGGCCCAGGAAGCTGGTTTCTCCTAGTCGACCTGAGTATAGCCACACAGACGAAGAAGAAGAAGAAAATAAGGCGATCAGTGTTGCCGCTTTACCGCTTACTATAAAGATAGACCAGCTACCTTTGGCACGATGGCACGAAACTACCTGTCCGTGGAGCTGGGAAACATGAAACGCTTCCGTTCCCAATGGCCTCCAGGTTTGTGCGTGTCGTTCACAAACAATCGCACAGCAAAGTTGCTTACCTGGCCGCACGCTGCCCGGGCAACGCGGAGCGTCGTCTGTCCTCCGGCGGTGCGCCTTGCGACGAGACGGCGCCGGTACCGTCCGTACGAGCGCCGTCTCGTGGCGCGCTTCTTTGGTTTCGGTTCGTGCGCCTCGGCCGGTGCCGTGCGGTTCACCGACGCCGGTGGTGCGTCCGTCTGCGTGGTCGTCGACAGGAGTGCCCTCCGCGCCGACCCGTGCGCCGCCACCGCCGTAGACGGGCTGTTCCGGGCGAGGGCGGGCGTGCTGAAGTCGAGGATGCGAATGTGCGAGCGCTTCTGGCTGGAGGTGGACCGGGAGCTACCGGCACCGGCCAGTATCGGGTGGGTATCGAGCGGGGTCGCACTGGAGCGGACCGAGCCGCCGCCGCCGCCTGCGTCCGCCTTCGGTGCGGTGGGCTTGGTGTGCGGCGGGTCGGGCGCCGGTTGACAGCCGGCGTAGGTGGTTGAGAGGATGGTGCGTGACGGGACCGGTTGATTGTCGACGGCCGGGGGATCCGTCATCGGGGTCGGTGCGAGATAGAACACCGGCCCCCCGTTGGCGTTCATTGTGAGGTGCGTGTCCGGGACGTTTGGCGGCCGCATTAGCTCGGTGCTGGTGTCCGCTTCCGCCGTACCGACCGCGACAGGCCCCGGGGAGATCGTATACGTGAACGGCTGCATCGTCGCGATGATCTGATCCAGCGTCTGGGCCGTGCCGCACTCCTTGAGCACCTCCAGCAAGTGATCCACCTGCACCAGCACCGACTTATCGTTCGGCATGACCACCGCTTCGCTGCAGAGGTTCACCAGCCGCAACACTGGTGGAAAACAAGCGAAAGCAAACCCCCCGGACGCGATGCGTAAGGCAAAGAAACGATCCACACAAACGCACACTACAGCGCAACGGAATACGTACTCTGGGCCTGCATCTTGGTGAAATCGCGCACGATCTCGCGCAGCGACAGCCGCAGATAGTTCACCGGAATCCCTCCGTCCAGCAGCGTCTGATGTTCCGCCTTCAGGTACGGACTCTCCAGGCACAAGTGTTCCGCCAACAGGTACATGTCCTCGTCGATAAGATACGCTGCGGGCGGCACAGAGTGAGCGTCCGGGCATCAAACGGGTGCCGGGCCGGCGAATGCTTACCTAGTACTGCACGGGCTAGCATCTCCTCGAAGTACTGATCCATCGCGGGTGACGCTGTGTCCGTGGTTCGGCGTGCTCTCACGTCAAGCTGCCTCGCATCGCTCGCTACCATCCGTGGTGCCGACTGCTTTCACCGGCAGCGCCTACTCCGGTGCCGTTCCGTCGTTGCTGGGCCGTAAAATGAGCGCTGCGAAATGGTACTAGCTGCACGGCGCGTTCAGGGTACGCAACACTTCATATTTGAAACCAAACAAACCGTGCGCGCTGCTTCTTTTCCGTTGCCCGTCGCGCGTCTTTCGCCCTGGTAGGCGAGGGGGAGAAACGCAATGTCTGTACGAGCAAGCAAGGAGCGACCATGCTCGCTCAACATCGATGCCGCCATTTCGGATTGCGCTTGACAGTTGGAAGGTGCGGTTTTCTTGCCCAAGCAGCACGCAGCGCATACCAAAACGTCGGACGAAACAAAATTTGCCGATCGAGGACGAAATTTGCTGTGTTCTTCTTTTTTTCCTTTTTCTGCATCCATGCTATGCCTAACGTGCCAGATTGAAGACTTACAGGATTTTTCATCCATTCTTGAACAGTTCCCACAGTTAAATGAAATCGTCTCACCCAATGTTGAAATCCAACCATTCTTGAAGTGTATATAATGTATAGTTCAAAAATCGAACAAATCGATACATTTGCGTCATTGGAAGTTTTAAACCCGACATGTTAAACACAGAGGGGAAGCCCTGTGTGGGAAATGCCATTTCAAGAATGGGTGGAAGGATTTCAACATTGATTGGGACGATTTCATCTAACTGTGGGAACTGTTCAAGAATGGATGAAAAATCCTGTATAATGACGGAATTGTATCGGCCTGTTCGAGGTCGATCTTTGTGCTCCACAAAGATTTCTTCACGAACGCTTCAAAAACGCTTCAAGAATGGGTGGAGTGATTTCAAGACTGGGTGTGTCCTCCTTACGATTGCAAGAGTAGTTGAAAAAACGGTGTAAAATACATCATCTTGTTGTATCTACCACATGAAACGACAATGACGCTTTAATAATGTTAAAAAATCTTTTAAAAACAACCGCTCATCTCCGGATCCGAACTCTTTCTTGCTGCACTGGGCGACGCAAGGAGATGAAGCGTTTCTGGAGCTTTTGCGGGGGTGAAATGTTTCACCAAATGGTGACTTCTGGGTGGAAAATCTTGCACGGATTGTGAACACTTGACGGCTTACCCCAAAAGCTTAGAGGTGTTTAAACGTTCGATTTGACCGTTGATAAACGGCGAGATTTGAAACAACGGTTGAGTCACAATCTATTTCGTCACAAAGGCGAGCTTTCGTAACACTGCATCGCAGTGCCAGTAAGGACAATGATTACAGCGGACGGCTTATGACTACCGCCATACGGCTACGACAGGACCATTCGGTGTTGACCCCGATAACGACCCAGCATGTTTACGCCGATTAGACTAACCCGATCTGGATCACCAATTACCGGGCCACCATCTGGCCTGGCAGCGCTGGTGAAAGAACTGGGCTGGGTACACGTTTGAGCCGCAATCCATTTCATCCAGCTGGGCGGACGCACAGCGGGGTGACCATTGTTTGAAGCGCGCGATTAGCGCACCGTTGATCCTCCGATTACCCATCAAAACCATTAACGCTATCGGGTGGTGTCGCTGGCCCGATAACGTATCGCCTGCTATATGACGTCTCCAGGGAGTCGAAAAGTGGGTGCTCGATTGTTGATCGATTGCTCGCCGCGATCTGTTTGTTGACAGCCGACGGTGCCGCATCCGGCAAGACGCAACACCGGCGTAGGAAGAAGCGCACGAATCCGTCGACCTCGGCGATTAGATATCCCCGTGCGTTGC
>KZ068475.1:18988-32342 GCA_002091845.1 Anopheles cracens | reverse complement strand
AAAAGCATAACGTGCCTTTCAAAAGTATTACATAATTGAATCTAAACTGTATAAATTATTTATGCATTTATTCAGCTATTGCTAAATTAACTGGTTTATATATAATATTTATTTTGATTTATTAGGTCACACTAACGGTAATGGTCCTAATGTAACTTTTAACAATATTGTCAAAATTACCAATTTTGGGTCATACAGATATTAAACAAAGTGCTGCTCGCAACTCACAATTACACGAACGAATTGTTGATAAATAATGGCAGGGTAATGGGTCTATAACGTTTTAATGCACAAACCTAATTATAACGGAATGAACAACTTATTTACCATCACATAACACCTAATAGAGCGACACCGCCTCCCGCTCAACAAGAGAGAACCTTCGATCACTCTTGATCCGAAAGCTATGATTAAATATTACACGATCCTCTATGATGTTGGCCGGGTTTCGGGGACCACAAAAAACTGTGATAAAATGATACCAGACTATCACACCATTAGACACTCCACGCACATGGTGCACAATCATCATTTGCAATAGTTCAGATACCGGGAGCAATCTTTCCGTCAGTAACAACAAAAAATTGCACACCGTATCATCTACCGGCACGGGATTACGATAGGCGATAACGATTGCGAACCATTACTTTCATAAATAGCCAGCATAGTAATGCGTTGAAAATAACAGTTCGTAATAGATGAGTTATGATTAAAACCCCCGCACGATGTTGTCAGTAGCCGGCAACAGTAGCATTGATTTAAGTGATGAAAACTAGGCTGCAAACTTGAATAAAAAAATGGGAAAAAATTGTTACTGTTACCAATCGTTATCAATACCTAGGGTACACATTACATCATGAGCGCTGATGCTCATCTATGGGCGCTATCTATGAGCTGGAATATACAGTGCCGGCCGAATTGATAAGACCAGCGTACGGTGGAAGCTTTACACCGGTGCCCTATCGCACATATAGCGTCGTATTAAACGAAATTAAACTGCAAGAACGTGCAGCTGCCATGCCACCTATAGCGCCAGCGTAGCAAATAAATATACTTTTAGAAATCATCAAGAATCTCGTTCGAAATGAGACCATAATAATGGATAATGTGTTCGAAACCATTGTTTTGCTTTTTGGAGATTTATGCCGTATATTTGAACAACTTAAAAGACATGGTTTTCCATTCAAAATGTGGATTGGTGTTACTGTGGTGTCCACCACTATAGTGTTTCACTCCATGTTTCGTCTGTTGCTGTACAATCATTTAAGACACATAACCTTCATTCGCCCGATGATGCAGATTATGATTTGAAATTTATTGGCGTTTTATTATTTTTCATCAGACTCCGTTGAAACGGCCATTTATTGCCATTCTCTACGATCGGTTCGATAAGTTTTCGTTTCAAAGCGAGCACGTATCGTCGTACGAAACGTGAGCATCATCACAAAACAACGACTAGATAAATTTCCTCTAGTATTTTGATATAGGTTGTACTCAAAAGTTCGACTTAAACGTACGTATTTGGTTAACAACAAACGCGTGAACATTGTTTCACATGTTATAGATTTACTTTGAAAACACCATGTTTACGTCTGGATGGTGTGCCTGCACGCTTCACGTATCATCTTGATTCATAAACCCGCTGTGATTTTGCGTGTGTTTCGTATGTTGCTGCGCGACGTGGACGTTGAACTCCATCCTGCGGTGGTAGTGGTGTAAAATCTTAAACAGCAACTTTTGTTTGACAATCGCTTGTTCGAAGGTCATCCCGTGCGACCATCACACACAGTGAAAGCGAGTTTAAGGGCAACAAATAGAGGAAATATAATTCAAAATATCGAATAAATTCTGCGATCCCGCAGCAGTTCTTGCAAGAATGCACGGCACAGAGTGTAGCAGGTCTCTACAGCACACATATAGCAGCACATGTTTACACGTACCACATCGAAACGCGTACCATGCAGCAGCGAAAGCGTACAATATTATGGTGCACCTTCGACATTGAAACCGCTAAGAATTGGGGTCAACTGGTTTCTTCAGCCGTTCGGCTAGATCCGGCCCGTGTCGCATTAATGAGGCAGTAGCGCTGAAGCGCCGTCGGCCCTGCGTGCGATGTGTAATCATGGGGCGGAGAAAAAATCTCTTTGCGCTGTGTGATGCGAAACCCTTCGAATGTCGTACGATTTCCACTGCACTCTTCGCTAGCACTAACACCAACAGTCGCTTCTCCCGCATGTGTTTTATAAGACATGGGCGCGATGCGTGTTCGAACCGCGTACACCGCCGCCGGTCCCAAATAGTGACGGATGGTTTCATCCGTATTACGCAATATATTTGGGAACCATTTCATCGGCAATTGATAATCGAATCCGGCCGTACACGCCGCGCAAAACTCCACCGGATTGGAGCGGTGAACCACGTCCACCTGTTACATTGGCCAGGTTGTTGTAACACGATACGCCGGCATGTCAGCTAGGTGTTATTGTTTAGGTAGTCGTCAACAAACAGTTTACAAACTCTTGCCCTGATCCGCCCTGTTCTCTCACACCAATCCTGCGCAAACGCACGCCGGTTTTATGCACAATCTTCACGGGCGATCGGAAACCGATTTACCATAAGTAAAGCCACGTTACACTGACACTTTCAGAGCAGTTTGGCGTACGGACCTGATGTTTATCTCCTCCGAACAGCGATTTTGGATGTCCGATTCCACCGCCACCGTCTTACAAACTGAACGCCAAACGCTACTACGCGTATCCATATTTCCACGCGACAGCTGATTACGAAGCACATTGGCGCAAATGCAGGAAGAGCCGGAGCGTGTGAATATGAAACCGAATTTGTGAGTGTACACGATTGTTGCCAGATATACACATTATTTTGTATTGGTTTTATTAGCATCTCTAGTCAATACGGCTACATCCGTAATATATTAACAAATAAAAATATAAACATCTCTATCACACTTATAGGCGCATTTGAAGTTTTATAGTACAGCGACCCTTGATTCATCTTGTTTAATTTGGGTTCTACTCGTAGTATGAAATATATGTCTCTTTCTCCAGCAACTAGCTACAAAAAAGGTATTTTTACTAATCTAAAAAATCAGCATGTGAGTTTTTATTACATAATAAGTATATTGTTAGAGACCAATACCATTCCTGGATATCTCGCCCATGAAAAATACATCTGAACGGCGATCGCTTCAGTGAAGAAGTTTTATAAGTGCTTATTCTTACGCAAACATCTTCCGCAAACATCTTACGAATAACATGAAGAATAACATGTGCTTCTGATACCTACATTAAAACACATTGCTCTAGAATATACGAATGCGAAAAAAAACTTTATTCCATTTTGTAAGCGAATTATATCGAAACCAGATATATCGTTTAAAAAGATTGAAACTTTCATCATGACTCACAAAATATGACAATTTATAAAAAATCGGTTTCATATTCACCCCCTTGCATAGTGTTCGTTTTTTCTGTCTAATAATTTTTCTTTACCTTAAATAGCAACGTAAGGTTTCAAAATTCATATATCTACAAAGTTCTACGAAAGCAATATTTTAAACGGATTTTTTAGACAAAATTCAGAAAAGCGTCTAGTTTCAAGGTGTCCGAATGAACATCTGCGATCTTTGTACAGTCTGCTCCCCAGAGATCAAGGCATTGGAACAATATATTGTAACTGTTTGGAGTAGTTTACTTTTTTAACTGCATTTTTTAAATCACATTTACAGAAGGGAATAAAAACGTGATTGTACTATATTTTACAGCTACTAAATGTGCAAATACTGCTTGAATCTTATCAAAAATTCAGCTTGAAGTGATGTTGGAATTGGAAATCAGACATCTGTAAATATATTTTTTATTTTCGTATTCTTATTGCGTACTTACAATACACAGTTCGTTGGACAACAGATCGCTGTAATGAACTATTCAGTTGAATTTAATATTAACAGATTTTTTTTATCAACACAAATTACGCAAGCTTTCTACATGAGGATTCAAATTATGTATGGAAAAACGTAAAAGAAGGATTAATTTGGTAAATTTATATAACAAGGTATAGTAACTGGTATGAGTTTGATATTTTCACGAAACATAACACAGAATGGTTGTCTTTAGTAGAAGTGAATATTAAAAATAGAGATGCTATTAGCTCATTCAAATCACGCAAAACGTTGGTCCCACGAAGGAAAGAATGAAACACCGCGAAGAAAGAAACGTGGTAGCAATCAGGGCTCAGCAAAAAAAAGTTGCGCCGAGCTCACTTCATTGGTGGTTTGTTTAACGCAACGATAGCATGTGCTGCGACGTTGCTGCGTTGGTCCAGGTGCTCCTATTTGAGGATTGTTGAATACAGTGGTAAACGATCGTCGGTTAATTGATAGTGATGATGCCAAACCCGGAACACTCTGGAGTGCGCTGCGTTGTGTGATCTACATTCAAGTCATCGATCGGTTTCGTCGTATCAAGGTGCAGACAGCAACGTTTGAAATCTCCACACTTCCAACTTTGCAAAATATACATAATGTTATTCAAGAAGTGAGTATTGCGTCGCTGACCGAGCAGGTTCCGGGGCCTTTTGGTTCGGTGTGTTTACTATCGGAATGTTCTATTAATCTTTCTATTCACCATACATTGTGGTTGATGTTGTGTACAAAAACGTAACGCAATGGATACTGATGCTAGCAATGAAATAATTTAAGTCATACCGTGTAAGCGTGCTCAGATCCCGCCGTGAATTTCATTTCAGTTTCAATCACTACATTTCTGCGTGATACACTGCGTAGTCTATCCACCCAACCAAAGTATCGCTCGCTGAAGGTAATTACTGTGAAACATGCGTGAGCAGCCTTATAGATTGGTCCGGTTTGGTCATTCACCTTGGAAGGGAACTCCCATAAGTATTCGCATAACTTTTCTCTACCTGGAATACTTATGTATATATCATTCTCTACTTCTCCGGGCGGTGAAGATAAGTTAAGACTTCCTTTTCAGTTTCTGCCTATTCTCACTCAGCAAACAGAACTTTCCGTGACTGGGACCGGTAGTGTCATGGCCACGGGCAAAGGCAGATATCGTTTTTAATACCTAGAGTATGTTGTCTTCACTTATGTGCTGCGGTTGCCAATCAAGATCGTTGGACTTAACATTTAAAAAGCAGTTAAGGAACAGGTTAAATACGCGCTGAGATTATTACGCATATTACAAATAATTGCGATACCCTGGTAGAACTCCATGGGCGTTGAAGAAGAATGCGATCTACGTTTACGGCAATTTCAACATGCAAACTGCACTATTATGACGTGCGTCATATACCGTGAACCGAATATATTTTTGACCGAAATTTCAATATTTGACACGATAATAAACTGTCCAAATGGAGCTGCTTATTTACGTACATCATAAACATGTACACTCGCTATGTAAACAGTCCTCACAATTGGTGGTCAACTTGTATTGATAATGTTTTTTATTTGTATTTTATTTTATATGCACTGATACCTAGGCAGTAGCGCTTGGATTTACATTGGCATCTTAGCAACTACGAACTGCATTTTCTCAAATATTAATGCTGGAGGTGGCACATATTTACTCGACTGGACAGAGGTTAATTAAATATAAAAAAACGGCGAGCAAAGTGGACAGAAAAACATAAAAAATCACGCAAAACGTTGGTCCCACGAAGGAAAGAATGAAACACCGCGAAGAAAGAAACGTGGTAGCAATCAGGGCTCAGCAAAAAAAAGTTGCGCCGAGCTCACTTCATTGGTGGTTTGTTTAACGCAACGATAGCATGTGCTGCGACGTTGCTGCGTTGGTCCAGGTGCTCCTATTTGAGGATTGTTGAATACAGTGGTAAACGATCGTCGGTTAATTGATAGTGATGATGCCAAACCCGGAACACTCTGGAGTGCGCTGCGTTGTGTGATCTACATTCAAGTCATCGATCGGTTTCGTCGTATCAAGGTGCAGACAGCAACGTTTGAAATCTCCACACTTCCAACTTTGCAAAATATACATAATGTTATTCAAGAAGTGAGTATTGCGTCGCTGACCGAGCAGGTTCCGGGGCCTTTTGGTTCGGTGTGTTTACTATCGGAATGTTCTATTAATCTTTCTATTCACCATACATATCGCAACAAAACAAACCAATTAACAGCCCATTCTACCATGCTTAACTCCGACGTGTTTGTCTGTTCAAAGCTTGTATTGCCTTAACATTGAACTTAAATGCCGGAGTGCTGCTGATTCTCATATCTCTTTGGTTGAACGCTGCCGCTAACTATCTTAGTAAACTATGAGAATGGTAAAAACAAAACAAACAATACGAACCTCAACATAGTTTCCCACCATAAGGCATAAACACTGATGGTTTTTCCACCAGTTGTAAAAGTTTGCTCAATGTCATGTTTTTATTTGATATTCAGTGACCTAACCGAAATGATGATAAATTGATGCGGCACAAGTACACACAAATGATGTTTTCTGTTCAGTTCTCGTAATAACTAAGAACGCTTTTTATTTTCTCCAAATAATAGGTAGCTTCTTTAGCAATTTTCAACTATTTTTAAAAGATATTACTTTCCTTTAGTTAATCTTTTGATACAATAATAGCGAAAGCGCGACGAAACAATATTTTGTCACCATAGTGCCATCGGAAATCCGTTACCACACACATCCTAACGGGTTGCTTAACTTGAGTGTTCTTCGTTGAGTCAAGCATTCGGCACAAAATTCTTCATCGACTTCGATGTTCGTTTACCTTTGCGGTATTGCTAACGTGTGATGTGGCGGATTAAACGATCAGAAGATTTCGTGCTGTTGTTGATTTCCATTAATTTCCCAGATCTGACGTGTTTTATGGTAGCATAAAAGTTATGCTATGCGCTTGAAACGAACGCCAGCGAAGGCAGTGGAGAGGGCGAGAGCACAATAAAACGCTAAAATAAGAGTAGATGAGTACGCTCCCATGCGCAGAAAAGAGTGGGAAGAATAACTCCCTTTTCATCTACTGCGTCCAGAGCTTTTGACCAGCCAGCCTACGCAAGCTTTCTACATGAGGATTCAAATTATGTATGGAAAAACGTAAAAGAAGGATTAATTTGGTAAATTTATATAACAAGGTATAGTAACTGGTATGAGTTTGATATTTTCACGAAACATAACACAGAATGGTTGTCTTTAGTAGAAGTGAATATTAAAAATAGAGATGCTATTAGCTCATTCACTGGCGCTGACAGTCACTCGTAGAAACGTAAACGACATCGGCAGGCATACGAATAACGTCGTCCGGAAGGACAACAGTATGGACATTGGATGTCGATAAGAATTAGTTGAGATACCAGTTTACAGTCCGGAGTTATTTATGTAACGTGATTCGATCCGATTCATCCGAAACGCCCAGTACGACCGGAAAGACCGAATCCAGGTTCAAATATGAACAGTATTTCGGGTTTCAATGTTGCACATAGTTAATTGTGGAGAATGCAATCCAGGGGATCCATATTGCGTAGTCAAAAACTGACCAATTTCACTATTAGTGGAATGAACTGATGTGTGTTTGTCAAACGTAGCAATAAACGATCTGCTCAAACATATTACCACGGTAAATTACTGTCCGAAATAAGTGTTTGTTTCTAGTATCTATTATAAGCCTTTTTTGTGAATGCTATTCTCTGTTTACACTCCTGTAATCATTACAAGTGTTCATGGCAGCCCTTGAACACTAATATATGAATAACGTTTTGAACAAGGATTTTTTTTTCTCAAATTCAAAACAACATTCTAATTTTTATTTCATTTTAAGGACACATCTTCATTTCTTTATACATTGCGTATATTGAGCAACGTGCGAATCCGTCGACTTAGTGAACCAAAAATATCCTACAAACCAGCATCGCAACAAAACAAACCAATTAACAGCCCATTCTACCATGCTTAACTCCGACGTGTTTGTCTGTTCAAAGCTTGTATTGCCTTAACATTGAACTTAAATGCCGGAGTGCTGCTGATTCTCATATCTCTTTGGTTGAACGCTGCCGCTAACTATCTTAGTAAACTATGAGAATGGTAAAAACAAAACAAACAATACGAACCTCAACATAGTTTCCCACCATAAGGCATAAACACTGATGGTTTTTCCACCAGTTGTAAAAGTTTGCTCAATGTCATGTTTTTATTTGATATTCAGTGACCTAACCGAAATGATGATAAATTGCATTTTCTCAAATATTAATGCTGGAGGTGGCACATATTTACTCGACTGGACAGAGGTTAATTAAATAAAAGTAATAATAAAGTATCCACCGAGTATTCGACATTGGGTGGAAAGCATTCGGTTCGAACTTATTAGTAGTCATAACCAAATGAACGCAAATGCTAAACGCAACATAATAATCGCATGTGTGGAACTTTTTTTTCTAGCTTCGGCATTCTATCCATGGTGTTTCAGCTTTTGTGCCTATTTGACGAGATTACGGGACAATTTAAAATTGTCAACATCGGCTCTGAGAACTCAACACATCCAACACCCGGGGCGCGGAATGTCAGTCTGGTGCAAATAAAGCCACTAGTGCGTGTGAAAAACGCTACGTCCAATGAGCTGTCTTCAATGGCAGTGCACGATTCGTCGAGATCACAACGCCAGGGGGCACCTCAGGCAGAGATGGCTGAAAATAAATTCATCAAACTATCCATCGTCAACACATCCACGGTGGGTAGCGAAAAGCGGGAAGGAAGACTTCCGCAAACTGTGAAAAATACACGGAAAGCTGGTTTAACGGAAAAATCATCGTATGGCGATTGGGTTAAAGCTCAGAAGCTCTCAACGAACACAAAAACAGTGAATGTGTTGGGCTACGCGAAGAAAAGTAAAAGTCGTCCTACATCACATGTTGCCTACCAGAAGGAGTCAAACATTTCAACTGCCACGACGGATCCCTCGCCAGTTAGGACGCGGCGATACAAATACCGCAACTTCAAATCCCGCTGCCGTTGCGAACGTATATGGAATTGTGCTAGAATACAGATCTCGGTGGCACGCTGTGCTCCGGATTTCTTTATGTGCTGTTTTTGAACAGCCCATGCGCTACCAAATTGAAAATAAACGTTAATTCATATGACTAAAGGTGCTAAAAAACATTCTTCATTCCGTATGATATATCACATGCATTTTTCACAATTTCAAAATTGGACCGAAACGCACGAAAACTCTGTATTACAACTTGTTACTAGTGCTGCATATCTAAGATTCGAAACCTGATCGAACATTTCAACTGGATGAATCAATCTGCATCTTTCAAATGGAGATAAAGGAAGCTTTTGATATTAACAAAACTTAAAATATTCATGAATCTAGCAAGATTCCTGAATTTCTCAATGTATGTATTGTGGTCAACTGATAAAAGATAGTAGCTATGATTACAGACAATATTAGTACAGCATGTTGAGGATGAAAAACAATAAAATTGCTAACCGGTAGACAAACGATTGATCTTTAAAAATTCATGAATCTTTTGTTCATGAAATTTATAAGATTCATTCATCATTAATCTTAGGATATTCACATATAGTGTATGCATCGATATCATATTCAATAGGGTGGCTACGAAAAGACATTGCGCTGTTTTACGACGAACTGACAGTGATTGGAGACCTGTAGTCCCCAGAGCATCTTTGTCTGTGACTCTGGCAAAACATATCAGGAATCAAGCGTATTTTGAGCGGTTTCCAATCTCCGATGCTTTCCTTCTGGTGTCGGTTTAGTGGGTTCTCTTCTGTAGATCGTGACTTTATTCAAAAGATTTTTCGGTATATGTCAAATCATTCCCCACTTTGGATCTTCTTGGCAACTACGAACTGCATTTTCTCAAATATTAATGCTGGAGGTGGCACATATTTACTCGACTGGACAGAGGTTAATTAAATAAAAGTAATAATAAAGTATCCACCGAGTATTCGACATTGGGTGGAAAGCATTCGGTTCGAACTTATTAGTAGTCATAACCAAATGAACGCAAATGCTAAACGCAACATAATAATCGCATGTGTGGAACTTTTTTTTCTAGCTTCGGCATTCTATCCATGGTGTTTCAGCTTTTGTGCCTATTTGACGAGATTACGGGACAATTTAAAATTGTCAACATCGGCTCTGAGAACTCAACACATCCAACACCCGGGGCGCGGAATGTCAGTTTGGTGCAAATAAAGCCACTAGTGCGTGTGAAAAACGCTACGTCCAATGAGCTGTCTTCAATGGCAGTGCACGATTCGTCGAGATCACAACGCCAGGGGGCACCTCAGGCAGAGATGGCTGAAAATAAATTCATCAAACTATCCATCGTCAACACATCCACGGTGGGTAGCGAAAAGCGGGAAGGAAGACTTCCGCAAACTGTGAAAAATACACGGAAAGCTGGTTTAACGGAAAAATCATCGTATGGCGATTGGGTTAAAGCTCAGAAGCTCTCAACGAACACAAAAACAGTGAATGTGTTGGGCTACGCGAAGAAAAGTAAAAGTCGTCCTACATCACGTGTTGCCTACCAGAAGGAGTCAAACATTTCAACTGCCACGACGGATCCCTCGCCAGTTAGGACGCGGCGATACAAATACCGCAACTTCAAATCCCGCTGCCGTTGCGAACGTATATGGAATTGTGCTAGAATACAGATCTCGGTGGCACGCTGTGCTCCGGATTTCTTTATGTGCTGTTTTTGAACAGCCCATGCGCTACCAAATTGAAAATAAACGTTAATTCATATGACTAAAGGTGCAAAAAAACAGTTTCCATTCCGTATGATATATCACATGCATTGTTTTAAATTTCAAAATTGGACCGAAACGCACGAAAACTCTGAATTACAACTTGTTACTAGTGCTGCATATCTAAGATTCGAAACCTGATCGAACATTTCAACTGAATGAATGAATCTGCATTTTTCAAATGGAGATAAAGGAAGCTTTTGATATTAAAGGTTTACCCTGGATATGCCTCTACTATTTTCCATATTAATTTAGTTGCTGCTGCGTACTAACATTGCCCTTCGGTATTGGGAATCGAAACTCATAAAACCATGGCAAAAGACGGATTTTACAATATAATTTATGTCTTTTTCGCAATATAAGAAATCATTTGCAACGCATGGTGTTTGACGGTACATCGCTAACGCAACCGATATTTCAGAACTTTCACTGGCTTCGATTCTAGTTCTCCTCGCTAGCTAAGCTAGGCTAGGCTAGGAAGTCTTTGATGCCCCTGGTGATATGCTTCGTAGTCCAGACACCACCTGATATTTGTGTAGAAAATTGGCACCTCGATCGGCACGCACAACCTTTCTTTGCAGGATGGCACTAACATTTATGTGACCGGGAGCAGTATTTTTCCGAGTACCAATGCTGTGCACATACACCAAGAATATGTGTCCAAATATCGAAAAAGCGTGCACACAAGCGTTGGTGTCCATGTCGGCTATCGTACACCGTAGCTAAAAATATTAATTTTATTTTTATATTTGGTTGTTTGCCAAACGAAGTGAACTGATGCTTTTTTTGGTTGGAACCAAATCCCTGGCTGGAATTGCACATTCAAAACGAGTACTTCTTTATAATGAATATGATCCAGCCATAAACATAAGTTTAAATCTAATATAACTGCTGGAATCAATGCGATGCGCTTTGACCCTACTTTCCATGGTTGTCTCACTGGACTATCACATAAATATCAAGTTTTAGGTTTATTTTCCAATCCTTCTCCTCTATCCTCAGCGTATTCTGTGCAGTGTGTACACAGTATTCTTCCACCAAAAAATGTGACTTGTTAACGATTAGTCAGCAAATTAAAATTTTTGGATTGTATTTTGTACGACTGATTCGACAATTTGCGCCTTTAAGTATGCTATCCGCATGCCATTTACCTACAGTATACCAGTTGAACAACTGCGCAGATTAGATTTTGACAGCTCTATTCAAAACAAAATTCATCCGACGGCAGGTGTACTGTGGGAAATGAGAACCAGAATCGGTCAAAATTGGACTCTTCTTACCAAAAGCAAAAAATCGTCTTGTTCCACTTTTCTGGGTATTTCTTGCATTTTCAAAAAGCATATGAGATAACTATTATTAACTCTGATCCTTTATTTACCTTAAAAACTACAAAAAATTGAGTATGTGTGCACAAGAATCACTTGAAAAAATACCAACGACATTCAAGGTGGTTTCAAACTATCTGTAATTTAGCGTATTTTAAAATGATTATTTGCCTTTAATAATCGCAAATCCTTATTGCGATGTTGACACCAATTAGTCTGTATATTGCAAAAGGTTTACCCTGGATATGCCTCTACTATTTTCCATATTAATTTAGTTGCTGCTGCGTACTAACATTGCCCTTCGGTATTGGGAATCGAAACTCATAAAACCATGGCAAAAAATTCAAATATACAGAATTACAAATAAAAACCAAGACGTTGTTCGTTTCAGTTCGAGATGAAAATATGAAATTTATTTGATGTGATAAGATTACAGAGGGTTGGAGTTGCGAAGATTGCGTCGGAATTGCGATATGGAAATATGATGGTCGAACAGATGGGACATTACTTTAAAGTTTCTAAGTTCATAACGAGTCATGCGAGTAGGGATAGCTAGAGAGGGTCGAACACGAAGGCAACGAAACAGAACATATAAATTTACGCAGGCTAACACGAAAGGTACATCAATTCCATGAGTTAGGAGATACGCAATGAATAAAACGCCGGCATGCACAAAGCAAGTTTTTAGCTCAGCTAGATGTAAGAGCTGGTAGTGGATTTTGATTCAATCGTAAAGAACGCCGTGATGCTCCTGACCTAAGCTTACCTATTGTGGTGGAGGCTAGATGGCTGCAATAAAAATCTTAATATTAGTGTTTGAACTTTAAAGACTGTCGGCATCACACTGACAAAAAAATAATAAAGAAGATTGTTAACTTGGCTACGTCCATTTCAAAAATACCACTAAAATTAAAGAACTATCGTTCACATGGTTTAGATCATCGGGACGTTCCGAGATTTCTTTGTTGATTTAGCGACGATAAGTCCATTTCCATGAAGTCACATGTTTTAGATTTTAGACAACTTGTACCAAGCATGAAATTGAATGCATACATGCATGGGAATGAGAAACGATCGCCATTATTTCTCTTCTACCAGAGACAAAGAAGGCTCCGGCTCAAATCCTCTCAATTACATTCTAACAACGTTTTTCTTCCACCGACTATATAGATAAGTGTTGTGGAATAAAAACCTAGACCAGATGACTGAACTCGCAAAATAGGAATCAGATTGTTGAATCGGAAGATCGGG
>KZ068475.1:1935-12158 GCA_002091845.1 Anopheles cracens | reverse complement strand
TAAAAAAAGTGCGCTACATTGAGCGAATTCATGGCAGTGGAGAGTCAATCGAGAAGATCAATCGAAACGTTCAACTATGATATGTTTCTTCATCAACAACATCACCTGACTAGGCCACATATTAATTAATTGAAATCCTGATTTATTGCAAGAATCCTAGTTGATTGACAAACACTACTATCGATTTTTTTCGATAATTTTTCATTGAAGTCATAAGAATCAAGTATAATTTTCAAAGAAAGGAATACTAATCTAAATCCAAAAGACTCCTTTGTGAAGTTTAAATGGATTTATGTTAGATCATAACAATCTTTGGATGTTGGAATTGAAAAATGAATAATGAAATTGAAATTAATTAAATTACTTAATGAAATTCATGAATCGAATGAATAAAAAAAAGAAATTAACACGAAAACCAAGTCATTAAAGCAATTAGTTAATGTTCAAATTGTATGTAATTCAAATTGTAATATAATTGATTAATGTGTATGCAACGGACAGACCACATGCTTTTAGCGAGTTTGGCAAATTTTCGATCATCGGGCATATGGCCTCCACTGCTGATCTCCACCACAATAGGTAAGCTTAGGTCAGGAGCATCACGGCGTTCTTTACGATTGAATCAAAATCCACTACCAGCTCTTACATCTAGCTGAGCTAAAAACTTGCTTTGTGCATGCCGGCGTTTTATTCATTGCGTATCTCCTAACTCATGGAATTGATGTACCTTTCGTGTTAGCCTGCGTAAATTTATATGTTCTGTTTCGTTGCCTTCGTGTTCGACCCTCTCTAGCTATCCCTACTCGCATGACTCGTTATGAACTTAGAAACTTTAAAGTAATGTCCCATCTGTTCGACCATCATATTTCCATATCGCAATTCCGACGCAATCTTCGCAACTCCAACCCTCTGTAATCTTATCACATCAAATAAATTTCATATTTTCATCTCGAACTGAAACGAACAACGTCTTGGTTTTTATTTGTAATTCTGTATATTTGAATTCGAATTCATGTTTCGTCTTTAGCTTGTATAATACTTCCTGCCTTCATCCGTTGACCGCTAAACCAACAATTCCACTTTCGCAGTATAGCTCCATTCGAATCGACGAAAACTATCGTGAAGTTCGGTGAATATTTTGGGACATAAATAAGTTCAGGGCAGAAACTAAACTTGATTTGGAAAACCTCTCCAGTAGTTAAGCAAATTACTTCAAGGCAACATTTTTCTGTGCCCTAGCCCGAAAAGATACGGGAGCAGCATCTATTAACGACGCGCTTTGTACATTTTTGCATGTTTATTGCTTCCCACCAACCAGTGATTTGAACGGATAATCTCCAGCTGATATGAATATCCGATAGAAATATCCGCTCCACAACATCAATGCTCAGATCACATGAGATCACATGAAAGGTGCGCTACATTGAGCGAATTCATGGCAGTGGAGAGTCAATCGAGAAGATCAATCGAAACGTTCAACTATGATATGTTTCTTTGGATAGTTTGATGAATTTATTTTCAGCCATCTCTGCCTGAGGTGCCCCCTGGCGTTGTGATCTCGACGAATCGTGCACTGCCATTGAAGACAGCTCATTGGACGTAGCGTTTTTCACACGCACTAGTGGCTTTATTTGCACCAAACTGACATTCCGCGCCCCGGGTGTTGGATGTGTTGAGTTCTCAGAGCCGATGTTGACAATTTTAAATTGTCCCGTAATCTCGTCAAATAGGCACAAAAGCTGAAACACCATGGATAGAATGCCGAAGCTAGAAAAAAAAGTTCCACACATGCGATTATTATGTTGCGTTTAGCATTTGCGTTCATTTGGTTATGACTACTAATAAGTTCAAACCGAATGCTTTCCACCCAATGTCGAATACTCGGTGGATACTTTATTATTACTTTTATTTAATTAACCTCTGTCCAGTCGAGTAAATATGTGCCACCTCCAGCATTAATATTTGAGAAAATGCAGTTCGTAGTTGCCAAGATGCCAATGTAAATCCAAGCGCTACTGCCTAGGCATTAGTGCATATAAAATAAAATACAAATAAAAAAACATTAGCAATACAAGTTGACCACCAATTGTGAGGACTGTTTACATAGCGTGTGTACATGTTTATGATGTACGTAAATAAGCAGCTCCATTTGAACATTTTATTATCGTGTCAAATATTGAAATTTCGGTCAAAAATATATTCGGTTCACGGTTTATGACGCACGTCATAATAGTGCAGTTTGCAAGTTGAAATTACCGTAAACGAAGATCGCATTCTTCTTCAACGCCCATGGAGTTCTACCAGGGTATCGCAATTATTTGTAATATGCGTAATAATCTCAGCGCGTATTTAACCTGTTCCTTAACTGCTTTTTAAATGTTAAGTCCAACGATCTTGATTGGCAACCGCAGCACATAAGTGAAGACAACATACTCTAGGTATTAAAAACGATATCTGCCTTTGCCCGTGACCATGACACTACCGGTCCCAGTCGCGGAAAGTTCTGTTTGCTGAGTGAGAATAGGCAGAAACTGAAAAGGAAGTCTTAACTTATCTTCACCGCCCGGAGAAGTAGAGAATGATATATACATAAGTATTCCAGGTAGAGAAAAGTTATGCGAATACTTATGGGAGTTCCCTTCCAAGGTGAATGACCAAACCGGACCAATCTATAAGGCTGCTCACGCATGTTTCACAGTAATTACCTTCAGCGAGCGATACTTTGGTTGGGTGGATAGACTACGCAGTGTATCACGCAGAAATGTAGTGATTGAAACTGAAATGAAATTCACGGCGGGATCTGAGCACGCTTACACGGTATGACTTAAATTATTTCATTGCTAGCATCAGTATCCATTGCGTTACGTTTTTGTACACAACATCAACCTCAACATACATTGTATGGTGAATAGAAAGATTAATAGAACATTCCGATAGTAAACACACCGAACCAAAAGGCCCCGGAACCTGCTCGGTCAGTTCTGGTTTGTAGGATATTTTTGGCTCACTAAGTCGACGGATTCGCACGTTGCTCAATATACGCAATGTATAAAGAAATGAAGATGTGCCCTTAAAATGAAATAAAAATTAGAATGTTGTTTTAAATTTGAGAAAAAAAATCCTTGTTCAAAACGTTATTCATATATTAGTGTTCAAGGGCTGCCATGAACACTTTTAATGATTACAGGAGTGTAAACAGAGAATAGCTTTCACAAAAAAGGCTTATAATAGATACTAGAAACAAACACTTATTTTGGACAGTAAATTACCGTGGTAATATGTTTGAGCAGATCGTTTATTGCTACGCTTGACAAACACACATCAGTTCATTCCACTAATAGTGAAATTGGTCAGTTTTTGACTACGCAATATGGATCCCCTGGATTGCATTCTCCACAATTAACTATGTGCAACATTGAAACCCGAAATACTGTTCATATTTGAACCTGGATTCGGTCTTTCCGGTCGTACTGGGCGTTTCGGATGAATCGGATCGAATCACGTTACATAAATAACTCCGGACTGTAAACTGGTATCTCAACTAATTCTTATCGACATCCAATGTCCATACTGTTGTCCTTCCGGACGACGTTATTCGTATGCCTGCCGATGTCGTTTACGTTTCTACGAGTGACTGTCAGCGCCAGAGAATGAGCTAGAAGCATCTCTATTTTTAATATTAACATCTACTAAAGACAACCATTCTGTGTTAAGTTACGTGAAAATATCAAACTCATACCCGTTACTATACCTTGTTATATAAATTTACCAAATTAATCCTTCTTTTACGTTTTTCCATACATAATTTGAATCCTCATGTAGAAAGCTTGCGTAATTTGTGTTGATAAAAAAAAATCTGTTAATATTAAATTCAACTGAATAGTTCATTACAGCGATCTGTTGTCCAACGAACTGTGTATTGTAAATACGCAATAAGAATACGAAAATAAAAAAAAATATTTACAGATGTCTGATTTCCAATTCCAACATCACTTCAAGCTGAATTTTTGATAAGATTCAAGCAGTATTTGCACATTGAGTAGCTGTGAAATATAGTACAATCACGTTTTTATTCCCTTCTGTAAATGTGATTTTAAAAATGCAGTTAAAAAAGTAAACTACTCCAAACAGTTACAATATATTGTTCCAATGCCTTGATCTCTGGGGAGCAGACTGAAACGATATATCTGGTTTCGATATTTCAGTCTAAAACATACATGCTGTCAATTCGCTTACAAAATGGAATAAAGTTTTTTTTCGCATTCATATATTCTAAAGCAATGTGTTTTAATGTAGGTATCAGAAGCACATGTTATTCTTCATGTTATTCGTAAGATGTTTGCGGAAGATGTTTGCGTAAGAATAAGCACTTATAAAACTTCTTCACTGAAGCGATCGCCGTTCAGATGTATTTTTCATGGGCGAGATATGCAGGAATGGTATTGGTCTCTAACAATATACTTATTATGTAATAAAAACTCACATGCTGATTTTTTCGATTAGTAAAAATACCTTTTTTGTAGCTAGTTGCTGGAGAAAGAGACATATATTTCATACTACGAGTAGAACCCAAATTAAACAAGATGAATCAAGGGTCGCTGTACTATAAAACTTCAAATGCGCCTATAAGTGTGATAGAGATGTTTATATTTTTATTTGTTAATATATTACGGATGTAGCCGTATTGACTAGAGATGCTAATAAAACCAATACAAAATAATGTGTATATCTGGCAACAATCGTGTACACTCACAAATTCGGTTTCATATTCACACGCTCCGGCTCTTCCTGCATTTGCGCCAATGTGCTTCGTAATCAGCTGTCGCGTGGAAATATGGATACGCGTAGTAGCGTTTGGCGTTCAGTTTGTAAGACGGTGGCGGTGGAATCGGACATCCAAAATCGCTGTTCGGAGGAGATAAACATCAGGTCCGTACGCCAAGCTGCTCTGAAAGTGTCAGTGTAACGTGGCTTTACTTATGGTAAATCGGTTTCCGATCGCCTGTGAAGATTGTGCATAGAACCGGCGTGCGTTTGCGCAGGATTGGTGTGAGAGAACAGGGCGGATCAGGGCAAGAGTTTGTAAACTGTTTGTTGACGACTAACCGGCGTGCGTTTGCGCAGGATTGGTGTGAGAGAACAGGGCGGATCAGGGCAAGAGTTTGTAAACTGTTTGTTGACGACTACCTAAACAATAACACCTAGCTGACATGCCGGCGTATCGTGTTACAACAACCTGGCCAATGTAACAGGTGGACGTGGTTCACCGCTCCAATCCGGTGGAGTTTTGCGCGGCGTGTACGGCCGGATTCGATTATCAATTGCCGATGAAATGGTTCCCAAATATATTGCGTAATACGGATGAAACCATCCGTCACTATTTGGGACCGGCGGCGGTGTACGCGGTTCGAACACGCATCGCGCCCATGTCTTATAAAACACATGCGGGAGAAGCGACTGTTGGTGTTAGTGCTAGCGAAGAGTGCAGTGGAAATCGTACGACATTCGAAGGGTTTCGCATCACACAGCGCAAAGAGATTTTTTCTCCGCCCCATGATTACACATCGCACGCAGGGCCGACGGCGCTTCAGCGCTACTGCCTCATTAATGCGACACGGGCCGGATCTAGCCGAACGGCTGAAGAAACCAGTTGACCCCAATTCTTAGCGGTTTCAATGTCGAAGGTGCACCATAATATTGTACGCTTTCGCTGCTGCATGGTACGCGTTTCGATGTGGTACGTGTAAACATGTGCTGCTATATGTGTGCTGTAGAGACCTGCTACACTCTGTGCCGTGCATTCTTGCAAGAACTGCTGCGGGATCGCAGAATTTATTCGATATTTTGAATTATATTTCCTCTATTTGTTGCCCTTAAACTCGCTGTCACTGTGTGTGATGGTCGCACGGGATGACCTTCGAACAAGCGATTGTCAAACAAAAGTTGCTGTTTAAGATTTTACACCACTACCACCGCAGGATGGAGTTCAACGTCCACGTCGCGCAGCAACATACGAAACACACGCAAAATCACAGCGGGTTTATGAATCAAGATGATACGTGAAGCGTGCAGGCACACCATCCAGACGTAAACATGGTGTTTTCAAAGTAAATCTATAACATGTGAAACAATGTTCACGCGTTTGTTGTTAACCAAATACGTACGTTTAAGTCGAACTTTTGAGTACAACCTATATCAAAATACTAGAGGAAATTTATCTAGTCGTTGTTTTGTGATGATGCTCACGTTTCGTACGACGATACGTGCTCGCTTTGAAACGAAAACTTATCGAACCGATCGTAGAGAATGGCAATAAATGGCCGTTTCAACGGAGTCTGATGAAAAATAATAAAACGCCAATAAATTTCAAATCATAATCTGCATCATCGGGCGAATGAAGGTTATGTGTCTCAAATGATTGTACAGCAACAGACGAAACATGGAGTGAAACACTATAGTGGTGGACACCACAGTAACACCAATCCACATTTTGAATGGAAAACCATGTCTTTTAAGTTGTTCAAATATACGGCATAAATCTCCAAAAAGCAAAACAATGGTTTCGAACACATTATCCATTATTATGGTCTCATTTCGAACGAGATTCTTGATGATTTCTAAAAGTATATTTATTTGCTACGCTGGCGCTATAGGTGGCATGGCAGCTGCACGTTCTTGCAGTTTAATTTCGTTTAATACGACGCTATATGTGCGATAGGGCACCGGTGTAAAGCTTCCACCGTACGCTGGTCTTATCAATTCGGCCGGCACTGTATATTCCAGCTCATAGATAGCGCCCATAGATGAGCATCAGCGCTCATGATGTAATGTGTGCCCTAGGTATTGATAACGATTGGTAACAGTAACAATTTTTCCCCATTTTTTTATTCAAGTTTGCAGCCTAGTTTTCATCACTTAAATCAATGCTACTGTTGCCGGCTACTGACAACATCGTGCGGGGGTTTTAATCATAACTCATCTATTACGAACTGTTATTTTCAACGCATTACTATGCTGGCTATTTATGAAAGTAATGGTTCGCAATCGTTATCGCCTATCGTAATCCCGTGCCGGTAGATGATACGGTGTGCAATTTTTTGTTGTTACTGACGGAAAGATTGCTCCCGGTATCTGAACTATTGCAAATGATGATTGTGCACCATGTGCGTGGAGTGTCTAATGGTGTGATAGTCTGGTATCATTTTATCACAGTTTTTTGTGGTCCCCGAAACCCGGCCAACATCATACAGGATCGTGTAATATTTAATCATAGCTTTCGTGCAACACCCAGATTGTCAAATCAAACTAATCGTTTAGTTTGAAATTTCCAAAAAAGAGAAAATTACAGATTCGAAATGGAAATATTTTCACAAAACCTATCCCATAAATCCATTCACTTAGGATATGCGTATGCCTGGAACCGCCGCTGACTCTTTGCTTATATTACATATTTTATAGTTTGTTTTCGCGGAAAACTATCCAATGTTCAATTATGTTCAAATTTGTTAAAATCTCAATTTCGTCAAAATATTTTTTTTACGCAAATCATGGGTTGCTCTGATTGTAATGTCTGTCACTGTAGTGGGTTTGATTGTTGGAGCGTTCAACCTCCATCTCGTACTTTTACCCTCGTTGTCTGGTAGTAAAGTTTCTCATAACCAGGCATCGAGTGCTTATTAGATGACTGTCATCAAAGTGCTCCAACCAATTTTCCCCCTTCCACATAGGAGGTTTCTAAGCAGTTGTGGTCACACCAGTTTTGCACGCTATTCTTTAACCCTCGAGCCTAGGTCTACGACCTCCATGATGAAGTGCAATAAAAGTTGTTTAAAACATCGACCATATTCTACATCGAGTTTGTAGAAATCGCAGTACCGTTGTGTAGAAGCGACCAGAAAAAAATGGAGTCTGATGAAAAATAATAAAACGCCAATAAATTTCAAATCATAATCTGCATCATCGGGCGAATGAAGGTTATGTGTCTCAAATGATTGTACAGCAACAGACGAAACATGGAGTGAAACACTATAGTGGTGGACACCACAGTAACACCAATCCATATTTTGAATGGAAAACGATGCCTTTTAAATTGTTCAAATATACGACATAAATCTTCAAAAAGTATAACAATGGCTTCGAACACATTAACCATTATTATGGTCTTGTACTCATTTCGAATGAGATTCTTGATGATTTCTAAAAGTATATTTATTTGCTACGCTGGCGCTATAGGTGGCATGGCAGCTGCACGTTCTTGCAGTTTAATTTCGTTTAATACGACGCTATATGTGCGATAGGGCACCGGTGTAAAGCTTCCACCGTACGCTGGTCTTATCAATTCGGCCGGCACTGTATATTCCAGCTCATAGATAGCGCCCATAGATGAGCATCAGCGCTCATGATGTAATGTGTGCCCTAGGTATTGATAACGATTGGTAACAGTAACAATTTTTCCCCATTTTTTTATTCAAGTTTGCAGCCTAGTTTTCATCACTTAAATCAATGCTACTGTTGCCGGCTACTGACAACATCGTGCGGGGGTTTTAATCATAACTCATCTATTACGAACTGTTATTTTCAACGCATTACTATGCTGGCTATTTATGAAAGTAATGGTTCGCAATCGTTATCGCCTATCGTAATCCCGTGCCGGTAGATGATACGGTGTGCAATTTTTTGTTGTTACTGACGGAAAGATTGCTCCCGGTATCTGAACTATTGCAAATGATGATTGTGCACCATGTGCGTGGAGTGTCTAATGGTGTGATAGTCTGGTATCATTTTATCACAGTTTTTTGTGGTCCCCGAAACCCGGCCAACATCATAGAGGATCGTGTAATATTTAATCATAGCTTTCGTGCAACACCCAGATTGTCAAATCAAACTAATCGTTTAGTTTGAAATTTCCAAAAAAGAGAAACAAACATCATTTGCACTTTGGAATAGACTAGAGGAACGAGCTAATGCCTATTGCTTATTTGCAACACCAGACTAGTAACGAAGCCTGGAAAACAATTTACGACCTTAGCCCACGGTTCTTTTTAAAATGAGACCTCAAAATAGCATGTACCAGTACAGAAGTGCAGTACAATTCAGAAGAACCTAATTCGTAATTAAATTGGAAATTGTAAATAATCTTGATCAAAATGTAGAACACAATAACTCTCGGAAATACTGAGCAACATTATGTTCAGGGGGCTCTAATGATACTTTTGTTATATAAGTACCACAAACATTGGAAGACATGCGATATGAAGAAATGGAGTAGTTGAAAAGAATAAAACTGGATAGCTTAAAAAAATTGTTTGAGAATGTATATAGTAACAAAAAATATTAAATAAGTAATAATGTTTATCGGTACTTTATCATAAATACTACAGCCTACTTTAATGCATATATACTTAATTAAAAAACATAGAGTCTTCAATTTTCTTCATTAGCTCAGGAATGTTATATGTTGCTTTCCAATTAATATTACATTAACTTTCCGTATTGTAATGCATACATCATGGATGTATACGATGTTTAAACTTTTAAAAAATGTTACCATTAACAGACAAATCAGGTGTCAATTGTAATTTTCTGAAATACAATTTGTTACTCTCCAAATATTTTGTGTCAACAAACGCCAAAAATAACCTTTTAAGTGTCAATTGACACCCCGATTTGCACGTTAGGAATATTCGATTCATTTGACCGTAAGTGTTAATGGAATGGCTATCATTTGTTTTGCAACAATGTTGCTGTTGTATTTATTCCCTATGTTCAATTTGCACAGGTCGTAATCATGTTGTATAGCAGATTACCCAGAGTCATAGTATAACACATAAACAGTATGTTTAAACAAATATATTGGTGTATTTGGTATTATTTTATATTGATACTCTAAATGAACATAATACCCTATGAGTTAACGAATGTGGCATTAATATATGGCGCAAACATATGTGCGGAGAAATTGTTGTATAATAATGTGTAATAGTTTAACGTCATCATGGACATGGATTTATATTCAGCAGAACGAATCCAGCTGATTGTCTTGAGTAGTGTTTTGTTCGTAATAGAGTTGAAGACGTGTATACAGGTCTTGTTTATGCAACCGCAATCAAAGGAGGCCATCCAGAAAGTGCAATCAACAGAATAAGCATAAAACAATAACAAGCGCTGTACAAAAATGTTCGTGATGCAAAAGTCTTTATAAAGTATTCCATTGCAAACTTAGT
>KZ068471.1:95005-107472 GCA_002091845.1 Anopheles cracens | reverse complement strand
AAGCATAGGGTCAGACCAGCTTTATGCCTCTAGACGATGCATGCAATGCATTTTATGAACACAATTGCATACCTTCAGGCGCAAAAATGTCACATCAATACGCCTTGGACGTTTAGTTAAAACTTTAAACGTTGGAAAATGCGTGCCTGTTTAAACATTTGAAAACAAAGCTTAAAATTTCTTACATTTATCGAGTGCAAAATGCCAATAATGTACCCAACGAAACTAATCGCCTCGTCGCGAACCTAATGAAAACGCATAAATCACTCAACCGCTCACCCACACCACGGGCTCCCGATACACAACACATTAGGCTATATTTTGTTTCGGTTACTGGTGTGTGTGTGTGTGTGTGTGTGTGTGTATCAACGCCACCATTGTCCTTCTAAGCACCCGCGCATCGACAGCGCGGTGGCATGCGTGGTTGTGGTGATGGCCCTTTTTCGGCCCATTCATCAGATGCAGCTCATTGATGCACACAGCCGCCATTTACTTCATATCGTCGCAACGCAAAAACCAGATTGGAACGAAGAAAAAAAAAGCCCACCACCACAATATATCAGAGCAGCAGCAGCATACGCTTTTGTTTTGCGATCGTCCCTTTCACCGGGGGTGGGAGGCGCTGGGGGTCGATGTGCTGATGTGGGCGATAATTTTATCACATGCAGGTTCGCGCGAGCGCGCGCGCGCGCCCATGCACACGACGCACACTATCGGAAGGACATTCTCAAGCACGCAGGCAGAAGCGAAAACAACAAAAAAAAGAGGCAACCGAACCCCGTGTGAAGCGAGCAGCAGCACCGTGCGCTGAAGTGGCTGCTGCCCGTCAACGGCGATAATTTATTCATGATCGTAAAAATAATAAATTCATTAACATTAAATTATAATTATTACAATTATGCACTTTCCCAGCGGGCGCGAGACCCGGCGCGCTCGGTCAGCGAGGCGACGGCGATGGCGTTCGATTTCGTGCGAGTGTGTGTGTGTAAGCGTGAGCGAGAGAGAAAGTAAACCGAGCTGGGCTGCTGCTCATTCGGTTTAATGTCATTGCATTTCGATGCAGCATTTTATGCATACATGCAGCACCTGAACCACGAGCCAGGTGAGCCCACGCGCCCAGCCAAGGCGCGAGGGAGAGCGAGCTAGCGCGAGCGTTTAATGAACATTCATTAGTGCGCTTCCATCGCGGCTGGCTTGGTCAAAACCCTCGGTGGGAGGGACTATTTTCCACACCAATGCCGGTTACGCTTTCAGAGCCTTTTTTATGCGTACATTCTCTTGCGCCTCCGATGGGTGCAATATGTTTCCCTTCGTGGACGTGGTGGACGTGGCTGACTGGCGATTAGAGTCACTGTAAGGCGCGTCATTAATTGGGAACACTCGACTCGTGGAGGCCATGGAGGCGCCTGGTTGCGCTCGGAATTAAAACCGAGTTGATAGTAAAGTTATCTTTTGTAATTGTTTAAATTTATTTGATTGCGAATATATAACAGGAAGCTATACCATGGTTTTTTATCGGTATTTATCCGATTTAAAATTATATGTTCAAGATTCGTTTAAATAACATAAATTAATATTGCCATAAAAGCGGTAAAAAACACATAATCTGGACGAACATTTTTTTAAAGTATGTTAAACAAAAGGAAAAAGTGTAAAAATGAGGTCCTTTATAGATTGAGATGTGATCCCTCATTTTAAAAGATGGGACATTAAGAGCCTTCTCAAATTGGTTGTTTCACATTCCTCTCGAACTTTACGCACTATTTGCTCTTTGAACGAAGACAAATATATTCCAATATTCCACTCTCTCTCTTTCTACCTAAGAGATGATGCAAATAAATTCAGTTAAATATGTTCCGGAACATTCCACAATCCCATACCGTTGCACCAACAATCCAAAAAGATAAAGCCGTTAAAATATTGTGTCCCACCATTCTCACATGACCTACATTGCGACGCACGCAGCATAAACATCGGAAACAGGTGTGTGTACGCCCAGAAGGCGTCCACCAGACAGGTTGAGGCATCCCTGAACCTAAGCCTCTTTTGTGTCCTATATCTACACTCTTAGGTATGGAGCAAAAAAACCCTTCGAAACGAAGACGAAGGGTCGCACAAATTTATCCCATTTTGCCGAAAGAACTAGTTTGAACCTTTCCGTTTCGAAATGGCATAAAATAGAGCGTTTTTTTTTTGGCCCACAACTGGCACAACTAGTTGCCGCGTCTTCTTACTGGCTCTGGCGCTGGGACAGTAGGCAGACAACAACCCTTTACCTTTCCTCCGCCGACCGTTCCTCCTGCGGAAGGATTTCAGTTCAAAATTATTCATGGGAAAAATGTAAATATGCGTGCTGGTGGTCTTTATGTCTACCTGGGCAGCGGAAAGGGACTGACCCAAACCACCGCCGCAATCAACCGATCCTTCTGGTGCGTCTACCGCGAGACAGGTTACCGGGATACGCCAACAACAACAACAGCCAAAAAAAAACACATAAATGGTCCACAAGTGCCACCACCGCCCGTCGTGATCCTTTCGCTCGTTTAATCCTTTTTCTGCGTTGTTCGTTTTGCTCTCGAGCGTCCCTCCTTTTTCTGCGACGTGCGACGGATTTCGGTTTTCAAAGCGAATCTCAAGGACCTCACCACCGCGCTCACTCTTCACTCGTTTGTCTCACATGACCTACATTGCGACGCACGCAGCATAAACATCGGAAACAGGTGTGTGTACGCCCAGAAGGCGTCCACCAGACAGGTTGAGGCATCCCTGAACCTAAGCCTCTTTTGTGTCCTATATCTACACTCTTAGGTATGGAGCAAAAAAACCCTTCGAAACGAAGACGAAGGGTCGCACAAATTTATCCCATTTTGCCGAAAGAACTAGTTTGAACCTTTCCGTTTCGAAATGGCATAAAATAGAGCGTTTTTTTTTGGCCCACAACTGGCACAACTAGTTGCCGCGTCTTCTTACTGGCTCTGGCGCTGGGACAGTAGGCAGACAACAACCCTTTACCTTTCCTCCGCCGACCGTTCCTCCTGCGGAAGGATTTCAGTTCAAAATTATTCATGGGAAAAATGTAAATATGCGTGCTGGTGGTCTTTATGTCTACCTGGGCAGCGGAAAGGGACTGACCCAAACCACCGCCGCAATCAACCGATCCTTCTGGTGCGTCTACCGCGAGACAGGTTACCGGGATATGCCAACAAAAACAACAGCAAAAAAAAAACACATAAATGGTCCACAAGTGCCACCACCGCCCGTCGTGATCCTTTCGCTCGTTTAATCCTTTTTCTGTGTTGTTCGTTTTGCTCTCGAGCGTCCTCCTTTTTCTGCGACGTGCGACGGATTTCGGTTTTCAAAGCGAATCTCAAGGACCTCACCACCGCGCTCACTCTTCACTCGTTTGCTGTATTTCTTAACCCCTAAACAAACGCCCTCGAGTGAACTCTCGCCGGTCGCCGGCAAGCAGCCGAGCGAGAGCAAACGGTACGGAATGAGAGGATTTAATTTAACAAATCTTATTTAAATATTATTCTACAGCCGGCGATCGGGGAGGCCTACCGTGCCACCGAGCCAGGCAGAGGCACTCGAAATTATCCTGCCCAGGAAATGTACTCGACTGTTGGTCGACCGCTGGTGCTGGTCTTCCGTGAGCCAAACGGTTAAATGAATCATGGGGCACAACGTTTACGGATGATTTGCATGAATCTTTTGCACCCTTTTCGGGACGTCCCGTTTGCCAAAGAGCAATGAGCTTCCGCTCTTTTCGGCCAATTAAAGCGTCAATCCGGATGGCTCGAGGAAGACGGATATCATTTGAAAGGAGTCCTTGAGTGTGGTTAGCATTTAGTTTAAAACCACAGGAAAAAAATGCTTTAATACAACAGAATATAAAATACAAAATTCATTATATAGAAATATAGAAGAGATATAAAAAAAATAAAACAAACATAGAAACAGCACAATTCATCTGCTACATTCCTATAACATTTGTTTCAAATCTAAACAAATTAGTAATAAACATAAATTGATTCATAAGAACAGAATCAGTGAAATATAATGCGAAAAAAATATAAAAATGATAAAAAAGTATAAAAACATGATATGAATGCATTATAAAACTGATTATGATAAATATGGTTTATAACGTATTATACTTTCAACCCTCGGTGTGGTGGTTCGAAAAATTCGTTAGAAATCAAAAATGGACGGAATAAAACATGCGAAATGGAGAGAAAAAAAAATGAACCGGCGCATTCCCATCCCGCAAGGACAGCGAGCGACTTCCAAACGTGTGTGTGTTTTACGAGCGAGGCGAGAAGCTCATCGTGGTGGCCCGCGTCTTAAGCCAGTGACAGCGGTGGGATCAGGATCAGGTACACCGTAACAAACAAAAAATGTCGAAATTCGCGAATTTAGGAAACCCCTTTTTCTTGCCGTGAGAAAACGGCCCGAGACGGGCGATCGTAAAACGTAGCACGCCGTGAGAGTCGAGGCGAGCTCAAATTTACGATACACCTTGCGCGCCGCCACTCGCGGTTGCGTAAGTAGTGTGTGTGCGTGTGGATTTCGGACCCATCTAGCGCAGAAGGACGAAAGATCTCTCATCCGTTTTATGCGGGCTTGTTTCCTTTTTTTTGCTGCACTGTTCCACCCAGTGTCGGTGTGTAACACGGGTGAGACACAAATAATTTAGCACACAAAACATTTTGTATTTATGACGCTGCGCGTTACGAGCGCCCGCGCGCCCGCACACGACAGGAGGGCATCATGATCGGAAATCGTAAAAAAAAAATCAAACGACCCAAACGGAGCACCTCGTTTGGAGGCAAGCGTACCGGAACGATCCTGACGGAGACATCGGCACGCAAGGAGCCGGGACGAACGAGTAAAGTACAACACTAATAAAGGGGGAAAGGAACAACAAACAAACGGAGCAAACGTATCAACCCCGGGGTTGGGCCGCGTATTGAAGAACGAACTAATATTTACGACTGCACTACCGGAATAAACCAAACCCGACTCTCAAATTATCATAATTTTCCCCGAAGAAATTATCGTTCCGAAGCGGTCACGAAACCGGGCCGGGAGAAAGTTCTTCTTCGCGCTGGCCGAAAACTTGCACAAACCCAGCACCATCAAACGAATTGATGAAATTTAAATTCCACTTCCTCCAGCCTGCGCGACGAAAGTGAACTCTTTTCAAGAAACGACTTTTCTTCCTTCTTTGCGCGGTGGTATCGCGCGTTCTTCCTTGAGCAAATTTGAATAACTTCTGCTCCGGGGGTGCGTCGCGGCGCGGTTGCACTGTGTGGGTGCGTGTGTTTGTGCGGTTTGTGGCGGGAAGAGAACTCCGGGGTTACTTAGCAGAGAGTTTGATGAGGGAAAGTTTTGTTGTTTTTTTCCGCCATCGTTGTTGTTGTTGCTGTAAACGATATTTTACTGCGAAAAAAAAATCGATCTAAGCATATTTTTTCTACCCAACTTTGGGAAAGCGAAAACTACTTCCATCTTATCAGTTCCCGCCTCCAGAGCAGCGCCAACAACATGTTCACAACAACAAGCTCCAGTCGATCACGGTAACGAAGAGAGTAAAAAATAAGAAGAAGAAAGCACCCGTTGTCGACAAAATCTTACAAAATTGGCAAGACGGTGTTACCAGCGAGAAGAGAGAAGAAAAAAACCGCCTGTGATTGGCCCTGCTGGCCTTTTAATGGCATACTGTGTGCGAGAGGAAGCAGCGGCGCCCGGACCGGACTCGAATAAAACGATTTAAAATGGCTTTTCTTCCGAGCCGAGCCGAATGGCGCGCGCCCGGCTGGAGCCGAAGCAAAACGACTTCCGGTACCGGGTCGTCGGTGGCTGCCGCTGACTTGGCACCCCCTGCAGAGAAAGGAGGCGCCCGGGGTTAGTGAAACCTGCATTATACATTAAACTTTCATTCCGTGCCGAGAGCTCCAAATGGTGGTGGTGGTGGTGGGCCTGAAAATGTGGCAAAATCGTAACCTCGAAGAGTTAGTGTGGCCGCTGCTCTGGCCGCTGCTATGGTGTTTGTAATGATTTCGTTTGCTCCACGGCACGAGCACACACATGCACGGGCTGGGTCACTTTATCGTGCGCTAATTTTCCTCTCCACCACTCGCACACTCACACACACGCAAGTACACGGGCCCGTGTTTGCTGCATATGAATAATTGATGTCTGGTGGAAGACGTTGGAATGCCAGTGATCGTCCCTGTCCGCACGACGCGGTCGGGGCAAGCGTGTGCGATGGTCATAAAACTGGCGACGTCATGTCTGCGCCCTGTGGTTCGCGGGCAGGAGGTTCGGTTGGAGTTTCCAAGGTCTATTAGAATACAAGCAAGGCTAGCCATTGCCTAAGGTCCAGCTTTTCAAATCCTCACCCTTCTTACACTGAGCCAAATTGGATCCTATTTTCCAAGCGATTGGTTGAACTCCTCCCGCCCTAGTTGCCCTAGGTAAAGCAGTTCGCTTCTCCCCATAACCGATCGGAAAAAAACCACGCGCGCCTTCGCGCCAGGATGTCTCGACAAGATGAGCGTGTAAGTAGCGATTTACTGCAGTGTGTACGCCCCTCCCCCAACTAGCCTGCCCCAAACGCAGACGGCGCGTTGTGTGGCGTGTTTGGAGGTAATTTTGCCTTTTCCCACGTTTGACGTTGTTTCGGTGCTCATCAAACCCGAAACCCCACTCCCGCCGGAAGGTGGTTCCGAATGCGGTTCAGTTGGTGGTCACGATGTGTACGCCACCGATCCTGCCTCAACCGCCGTTTTGCGGATCGCTGTTTCCTGGAAAATGTCTATAAATAATTGACTGCGTGTGGTACACCTTCCCGCGGTACCAGAACCGATTGTAAATAATATCACCTACTGTGCGCGGCGAGAACAAAACGGCAAAAATACGCCGGCGGCGGCGTCGGCAGCGCATTAAATCTGTAATTATGTACGTCTAGCCACGGGCGCGAGAACATGCCGCTAGGGCGTCGTGTTCCTTGGTTCGAAACCGGCCCGCCATCGACTGATGTCTGAGGCGAATTCTTCGAAATGTGATACCGAGCAACTCATTTCGATGTCGACTCTATTAAAGGCTCGTAAAGAAGAAATGTTCATATCCTTTTTTCGCCCCCGTTTCAACACAATCTCACCAGCTCCCTGGGACACTGGAGCTTGAAGAGGTGGAGTGTCCCTGTGTGCAGGAACAGGGGAAAAAACAACACGAACACGCCACTGGTGCCGCAGTGTGACGTGATCCTGGGACCTCACACACACACACTCCAACCGAAGCTCCTGCCCGCGAACCACAGGGCGCAGACATGACGTCGCCAGTTTTATGACCATCGCACACGCTTGGCCCGACCGCGTCGTGCGGACAGGGACGATCACTGGCATTCCAACTTCTTCCACCAGACATCAATTATTCATATGCAGCAAACACGGGCCCGTGTACTTGCGCGTGTGTGTGTGCGAGTGGTGGAGAGGAAAATTAGCGCACGATAAAGTGACCCAGCCCGTGCATGTGTGTGCTCGTGCTGTGGAGCAAACGAAATCATTACGAACACCATAGCAGCGGCCAGAGCATCGGCCACACTAACTCTTCGAGGTTACGATTTTGCCACATTTTCAGGCCCACCACCACCACCACCATTTGGAGCTCTCGGCACGGAATGAAAGTTTAATGTATAATGCAGGTTTCACTCCCCCCGGGCGCCTCCTTTCTCTGCAGGGGGTGCCAAGTCAGCGGCAGGCACCGACGACCCGGTACCGGAAGTCGTTTTGCTTCGGCTCCAGCCGGGCGCGCGCCATTCGGCTCGGCTCGGAAGAAAAGCCATTTTAAATCGTTTTATTCGAGTCCGGTCCGGGCGCCGCTGCTTCCTCTCGCACACAGTATGCCATTAAAAGGCCAGCAGGGCCAATCACAGGCGGTTTTTTTCTTCTCTCTTCTCGCTGGTAACACCGTCTTGCCAATTTTGTAAGATTTTGTCGACAACGGGTGCTTTCTTCTTCTTATTTTTTACTCTCTTCGTTACCGTGATCGACTGGAGCTTGTTGTTGTGAACATGTTGTTGGCGCTGCTCTGGAGGCGGGAACTGATAAGATGGAAGTAGTTTTCGCTTTCCCAAAGTTGGGTAGAAAAAATATGCTTATTTTTTGGCGTTTTCGCAAACTTTAATGGTGATGACGTTTGGGGGATACTGTCTGGTGTACACGTTACACTCGAGGTGCCTGAAGACGGTTGTGGTTGACGGCTATAGTTTGTGGAAATTGAAATGGAAACTTCACATGCCTTGTAAATGGTTTTGGAGCATGGTTTTCCAAAAATTTTCTCGCTTGGAAGTTTTGGAAGGCTTATATATTTAAACAAAATTTGTATGGTGTTGGAATACTACACATTGCCCTTATATTCGCTTGTTCGTTAGAAATTGCTTAGGGTTTGGGATGTTTATTTGCAAATTTCTCCTTGATTTGAAAAACAAAGCTAATCTCCAAAGCAAACGACATGTATCTGTTTAACTTTGATTAGGTGGGTTCACACGAGTCGAACTTTTGATGACGAACTTCACGCACACTATTACTGGATAACCTTTTCTACTTGAAACAGACTCGGCGAACATAGCTCGACTCACTAATACATTGACAAAAAAGGTTCGCAGATCGTAGAAATTCGAGCAGAGTTCGACTCGTGTGACCCACCTATTCAGTGGCGCCATCTGGTGGGTTTTTTAACCTGTTGTGAAGATTTTAGTATAGTTTAATAGAATACCATTAGTTTAATTAGATTTGTTATCCTTTGTTTATTATTTTGAGACGAAATACAAATAAAAATCTGCTCGATTTTATTTGCCTTTAACTTACTCGACGAGTCGTGAAGCAATGCCCAATTTATGTTGTAGTTAAGTAGACTTTTTTTCTGATCGATTTTTTTTCGCAGCAAAATATCGTTTACAGCAACAACAATAACGATGGCGAAAAAAAAAATAACAAAACTTTCCCTCATCAAACTCTCTGCTAAGTAACCCTGGAGTTCTCTTCCCGCCACAAACCGCACAAACACACGCACCCACACAGTGAAACCGCACCGCGACGCACCCCCGGAGCAGAAGTTATTCAAATTTGCCCAAGGAAGAACGCGCGATACCACCGCGCAAAGAAGGAAGAAAAGTCGTTTCTTGAAAAGAGTTCACTTTCGTCGCGCAGGCTGGAGGAAGTGGAATTTAAATTTCATCAATTCGTTTGATGGTGCTGGGTTTGTGCAAGTTTTCGGCCAGCGCGAAGAAGAACTTTCTCCCGGCCCGGTTTCGTGACCGCTTCGGAACGATAATTTCTTCGGGGAAAATTATGATAATTTGAGAGTCGGGTTTGGTTTATTCCGGTAGTGCAGTCGTAAATATTAGTTCGTTCTTCAATACGCGGCCCAACCCCGGGGTTGATACGTTTGCTCCGTTTGTTTGTTGTTCCTTTCCCCCTTTATTAGTGTTGTACTTTACTCGTTCGTCCCGGCTCCTTGCGTGCCGATGTCTCCGTCAGGATCGTTCCGGTACGCTTGCCTCCAAACGAGGTGCTCCGTTTGGGTCGTTTGATTTTTTTTTAACGATTTCCGATCATGATGCCCTCCTGTCGGGAGCGGGCGCGCGGGCGCTCGTAACGCGCAGCGTCATAAATACAAAATGTTTTGTGTGCTAAATTATTTGTGTCTCACCCGTGTTACACACCGACACTGGGGGGAGCAGTGCAGCAAAAAAAAAGAAACAAGCCCGCATAAAACGGATGAGAGATCTTTCGTCCTTCTGCGCTAGATGGGTCCGAAATCCACACGCACACACACTACTTACGCAACCGCGAGTGGCGGCGCGCAAGGTGTATCGTAAATTTGAGCTCGCCTCGACTCTCACGGCGTGCTACGTTTTACGATCGCCCGTCTCGGGCCGTTTTCTCACGGCAAGAAAAAGGGGTTTCCTAAATTCGCGAATTTCGACATTTTTTGTTTGTTACGGTGTACCTGATCCTGATCCCACCGCTGTCACCGGCTTAAGACGCGGGCCACCACGATGAGCTTCTCACCTCGCTCGTAAAACACACACACGTTTGGAAGTCGCTCGCTGTCCTTGCGGGATGGGAATGCGCCGGTTCATTTTTTTCTCTCCATTTCGCATGTTTTATTCCGTCCATTTTTGATTTCTAACGAATTTTTCGAACCACCACACCGAGGGTTGTGCAATTTTTATTTCCTAACCTCATCTTCCACTGTTGGGACTCTTCTCGACGCCTCTTTATTTGACGACCTCTCTGGTGGGGTTTTTTTTTCCTTGATGTTTCTCTCGGTGTGTCCTTCTTAGTTGCTGCTACTACTGCTCTGGATGCTGGTTGGTCCGCGTGTAAGTTGCGTGCGCTGTAAAGGGATCAAAATTTCATTTCGACCGTCGTATGGTTTTGCTCCGTGTCCGCCTCCGCCACGTTGTGATCAATAAAATATTCACTCACAATCCATATTAGATGAAGGCCGTAAATGTTCTCTCGAGGGTACTCTTAAGACACAGCCGAGAGAGAAAGAGAGAGCGGGCTGTGTGTGGGATGGTCGGCATTTACGGCGGAATATTAGTTTCGGTTTAGGGTTTGTGTGTGTTTTTTCGAAGCGCAAAGCCGATATTCTATTTTTTTCTTCGTGAGAAATTCAACTGAAATAAAAACCCTCTAAGCTTCCTGTCGTTGAGATAAAGGAGGCGGGCAAAATAAGTGATACATGAGTTCCATTTGCGACTCGCCGAAACAAGATGAAAAAGAGACGATTTCTCAAACAGGGTGTGGGCTCTGTTTGTGGCAGAATCTGTGGCTTCTGAGGTTTACTTTTGACATGCCACGACGGCGACAAGATGCAACTTGCTCGGAAGCGATGAAGCGGCGCATGCAGGCAGCAACGTCCGTCCACCAGTGCACTTGCGGGGTAGCGCAACAGATCACTGTCCTTCCTGCGTGCTGCTTAGAGCGAGCTAAAAATGTCCTTCTTATTTCTAATCCTTACTCCCCGCACGTCCATATACGATAGAGTCGTTGGCGGGCCGGCGATAGCGTCGCTGGTTTCCCTCGACTATAACGCGCCTGCTGATTGTTGCGTGGGCGTGAGTTTTTATGAGCTGCCTGGGTGAGGGAGGTATGCAATGGATTGTGGAAGCGGAAGAAACGGGCGAGGTTTGGTCGATAAGCAATATTTCCCACCCATCACTAGGATATCGGGGCAAACGGCTGCGAAAACCCATCACCAGCAAGGATTTTCACATGTATTGATGTTGTGTGGGTTGGTTTTATCTGCAGCTGCCTTTTTCCTGCAAGACCCCATTTGCAACGGATCGACTGATGGGGGTCCTCATTGCAATCGGTTGAAAGGTGAAACGTTTATCGCTTCGTGTGGTTGTTTGGCTGATTCCATATGGTGGAACCTTGCAAACGTCTGCATGTATTTGTTTGGTTCACTGATGCGATGATGTGATAGTTTTGCTTTATTTATCTTAAACAAATGTAATATTTTTTTTCTTTTTTTACTCAAAGTTTTCTCTTCGGTTAATATAACAATGCACAATATTTCAGAAAGCTCCTTCAAAAGTTCTTCATTAGGGAACTATGACATATTGTGAATGAAGCGTTAGTATAGTTGACATTGCATACATTTAGGCGTTAGCTTTAACAACCATAATAAAGCACGCTGACTGATAAAACGTTGGGGCAAATATTGGCAAAAGGGGACCGGCCCCGCACGTGTTGCTCTCTAAGTTGTAAAGAGCGCAAAGTGTGTGACGACGACAACGCCGGCAAAAACGAGCGTTACATGACGAAGTGGAAAAGTGTTGCAGAAAAGTTGAAAATCACTCAACCGATGGAACCGTTCCGGGACGAAGTTATCCTGTGCCCTTCGGTTTTTTTTTCTCAGCATCTCTTCGCCCGATTCCTCCCCCTCGGTGTGGGCTCTGTTTGTGGCAGAATCTGTGGCTTCTGAGGTTTACTTTTGACATGCCACGACGGCGACAAGATGCAACTTGCTCGGAAGCGATGAAGCGGCGCATGCAGGCAGCAACGTCCGTCCACCAGTGCACTTGCGGGGTAGCGCAACAGATCACTGTCCTTCCTGCGTGCTGCTTAGAGCGAGCTAAAAATGTCCTTCTTATTTCTAATCCTTACTCCCCGCACGTCCATATACGATAGAGTCGTTGGCGGGCCGGCGATAGCGTCGCTGGTTTCCCTCGACTATAACGCGCCTGCTGATTGTTGCGTGGGCGTGAGTTTTTAAAATTTTAAGCTTTGTTTTCAAATGTTTAAACAGGCACGCATTTTCCAACGTTTAAAGTTTTAACTAAACGTCCAAGGCGTATTGATGTGACATTTTTGCGCCTGAAGGTATGCAATTGTGTTCATAAAATGCATTGCATGCATCGTCTACAGACATAGAGCTGGTCTGAC
>KZ068471.1:58072-76638 GCA_002091845.1 Anopheles cracens | reverse complement strand
AATTGTAAAGTACGCGCGAATCATGATTTACGACGTGATGCCCCGTCGCGGGAGACGTGCCGTGCTGCGCTGCTGCGTACAGCATAAGTGCATTATGTTTAGCGAGTGGAATTAGTTGTCCTACACCCACCGTAACCGTAACTCCCCCTTTCGCTTACGGTACGGTGCGGAACGCATCATGCAACGATTATCTTGTCCAACAAAGAGGGCGCTTCGATTGTGTTAGCGAACGGCCGCATTACCTCGGCGCAAACGTAAGGATACGTGGGTCTTGCTTTGTTCATTAGCTTAACACGTCGTTTGGTTAGTTTTTTTTTCTCTCTCTCTCCCCAGGTTCAATTTCATTAAACTCACCCCAAAAAGTGGTGGAAACGTACTTTAAACGTGCCAAAACGAGTTGTAAGGTTCGTGCTGGGAGCACACGCTTTGATTAAGCATAAATCACGCACTGATTTATGGGTGACGAGCGCACAAACGCACGCACTGGTTTCATAATTAAAGTGGCCAACACACTAATGAAACTATAAACAGCCCCGGAGTCGACGCTCGCGACGCTTTTTGGCGTGGAGTGATGGTGGGGATTATAATTTCCAATCCGGTAAAATGAATTTACACACGGCAGCGGGCGGTGAAAGAAGGCAAATAAAAGATTCGCACAACGGCGGTGCGCGTTGGAACTGAACAAACTTAATTTTGGCTTGTGGAGGCTGGGCTGTGTACCGGCTGTACAAACACGCCGCTTGACCATCCGGAAAGGGCCTTCGGTGCGCGTTCAATCCCCTTCCCGCGCTGGCCCCGGGGTTGGAATTAAATTTAAATTCAATCACGAGCCGGGAGGATGACCACCGGCACGGAGTGGTGGGGCGACGACCCCTCGAGAGTATCGAAATATGATTACAATGTGTGCGATGTATGGATGGGCGGTGTAGTCAGTCAGGGAGGTAAATAAAATATTGGTTTTTAAATTTTCTACCCCCTCCGCTCGTTTCGGTGTGTTTCTGCGGTGGTGTTGGTGAAGATGAAATTAAACTGTGAAAATCTCACGCTGACGAAATCACACACACGCGTGTGTATGTGTGTGTGCGTGGGCTTACAATGTTCACTGCGTTGTGCTGCGTGACACGAGAATGTACCTTTTAATTGAACCTTGTGATACGCCGTTGCGTGTTGTAGTAATACGATGATGAGAGAAAGAAAACATATAAAAGTTAAGATGCATGCAGACGAAAGGAATATGTTTTTATCAAAAATCGTGATGCAAAATTGATTTACTAACAGGCGGATTATGGGTTTGTAATGCGGCTTGCATACTTTTGGGCTGATATAGAAATTGTTTCGTTAAAACTGTCAGCAATTTATAAATTATATACGTCGGGTGCATTGCATACTTTCAGGCGTAATTAGTTTAATGCCAATTTGAAGTGAATTAGTTTTAGCAGCTAATTGAAAGTTCGTTGTTCAACTCTCAGCCAGGAATCAAACAAGAATGATAATTTTACGTAAATGTAACTCTGTTTGTATATTTTGTATTACAACCCCAGTAATACAACATTACAGAGTGAGGCAGAGCGCTTGAAGCTTTGCAACTCTAGCGATGTTATTAATACTGTAAAAGCAGTTTATTTAGTGACAGTTGAGAAATGTTTGTCTGGAATATTCGGTTTTTACTCAAGAATTCTAATTGATTGTTAGGCTATAAAAAAAACTATACATTTTGACTGATCAATTCAACATTAACATAAATTTAAATATCAATGCACAGCTATGAATATTTCAATCTCTCATCCCACCTATATTTTCCTTGTATTTAAAAATACTACTGCAACATTGTAACACATACTGCGACCATGTAGTGCCACCTATAAAATATCGTTTGCTTTACTACGCACCGATATTAAACCCAAAAATAGATTTCCACGAAACACCCCAAACATGTCCCAGTGAGCGTGATGCCATTTAGCTGCTCCACAATCCAGCCTCACGCAGGGAGTACTATCGCATGTCGCTCATGTTCTGCGCTATCCCAGAAAGCATAAACATATTTCAACAGCCATTGAAGCAAAGCGACACAAAAACCCAGGCTCGATAAACCGATGAATTTCAAACATTTTGCACATGAATACACGCGCTGAGTGAAAGAGAGAGCGTTGAAAAAATCCTTATCGAGCATATTTACCGAAAGGACACGGGGAGGAAGCGCTGCATGAAGATGCAGGTATGTGTGGTACGACCGCACGCTGCCACCACCTTAAAAGCGCACCAATGTTCATTCCACCTCCAGCCAAACCTTCCTCCAGTCGGGAAAACAGACCGACAAAAAAAGCTCATTGAATATTTAATCCCACGTGTGTTGGTGATGTGATGATGCCCAGTGTGCCTGGCCGGGCTGAAAAGCAAGGTGTGCATCCTGAGTTATGCCTACACATTCCGGTGGCGCGGTGGGCCTGTGTTGTGCCGGGCCTAAATATCTCGCACGCACGTCTCGCATCTGGAAGTTTAGAGCTTCATTATGGTGGCTGTGCATCACCACCAGCCGCATCAGCCCGCCCCGGTCTGGGAGTTTTACGGCACAAGATAGTCCCCCCCCGGCCCAGGAGCAGGGCAATATGTCGATTACGAGAGCCGCGCTCTTGGTGGCGGAGAGATGATTGCTTCAATATGGACGCCATGTTTCTCGTTTCTGTGTAATGAAGCGGCGGCTGGAAGAGTGTAATTTTATCCGGAAAATGAACATTCAATCCATCTGATGCCTCGCGCGTGGCGTTGGCCTCCGTTGGCCGAGGAGCGCGTTTCGGCGATTGATGGTTGGCTTCATTGTGGGCGGCGTGGTTTTTGCGTTCGAGACATCTGCTTCTAGTGCGGGAGATGCTCCAGCTATTGACGAAATTTTGAAACGTGATCCACACGACGAAGACGACGACGACGCGGTTCGGTTCGAGTACGTCAACGGGAGCACGTCACGGATCGGACGTGAGGGATATAGCGTTATTCACATCACGCGCCACAGCGGTTCGGTTGGCTTCTCGCACTGGCGACCGGCAGCGGTTCGTTCCGGGCTTCAGTGTGCCTACAAAGATGGTCACGAAGTTGGCATACTACACTGCTACTGCTGCTTCTAGTCCAACTTCATTAGGAAGACATCGGAAATCAGACGCTGCTAGACCAGCGTGGGTTTATCTTAGCGCATCCTTGAGGTGTACATACACACACGCGTTCTCAACCCTCTGCCACCCAACAGCACCATACATCAGGTGGCTATCATGCTTTGCTACGAAAATTAATAGCAGCGTAATGTGGAGGCTACACACGCCACATCCCCGGAAGTCCTGCGCGGGAGGACGACTGCAGCCGTCGGTGTAGTAATTTTATTGCATTTTCTCGGGCAAATATTTGCACCAACCCCCGGTGGGAAAGGGGCGATGCAGAGTGCAGTGTAAATTTCTTTCACCACCACCGACCGACCGACGATTTCTTCGCGCGCACTACCCTCATGCCGGCAGCACACACGTGCTCAACACGCGCTCCAGATGCACAGCAGTAGCGAGAGCCTGAGCGGAGAGTAAATATTGTTTGTAATTATAGAGAATTTGCATTTTATGAATCGTCGCTTGTGGTGCCGGCGTTAGGAAAACAAATGCAGCGGAGCGTGCGGCGCCCACAGTCGAAGGATGGGTGGGTGGGTGGTTGAAGATTTTCCTCGCGATTCACCATCCTTAATGGTGGGATTGTGTGGCGCGGCATATGGTTGGAATGTTGATCGAGTTTTTTTCTTTGCTTTTCGCGTGGCAGCCGTGCATTACAAGGGAATTAAAAGCAAATTATATTTGGTCCGTTGGAGCAGCGCGAGGCGTACGGAATTCGGTGTGACGTTTTGGGTTAAACTATGGGGATTTGAGCTTATTTACGTTGATAAATTAACGTAAATAAACATAAATTGCAATAGTTTTAATAGATATGATACTAAAACCGTCTCGATTTCAAGGAGTTTGTAAGTTTTGCTTTTGTTTCACGAATAAGATTGGCTATTAGACTGCTACACGACTATTCGTGCTACATGCACTGCATACTTTGAGGCGCAAACTAATAACTTACCCTTTAAGTATGCAATCGTCATTCGTGAGTCTTTCGATAAGACATTTAGCGAATCATCGAACGATACAGTATGATATATTTTAGTCGAGACACACGTTTAGACTCCTATTTCGTTAAATATAACATGTTTAAAGCGATTGTTACAATCTTCGGGCGTTTCTTGCCCAAAGTTTGACCTCTTCATTTGCACGCGTATTTTAAAGTCATTCTAAAGCAAACACTTTGTGTTAAACGCTACCTAGACACCGATAGAATAAAAAAAACTGCCAACTCAGCCCTGAGACATTAATAACCGTTCAACCGATCGAAAATTTGTCATGTTTTGTCAAACATAAATAGGAATACTCGCACGATAGTGTTCTGACGATGAACAGAAAGAACACCGTGTGCCATTTGCTGTGACCTATGTAGTGGTATTTCTGCGTGGGCTAAGTGGAGCAGTCTCCTTTCCGAAGGAGGTCAGTTTTTTGTTGTTGGACGCGCGTTAATGATGAATGAAATACACTCATTGAGCGTATTCTGCTACTTCCTTCAACTGCAATCAGTTTGATCGCAGCTCCGTCTCCGCCGGTGCACGACACCAGACGACAGCGCCCGAATATCGGATGTGGTAATACCAATTCCACTGCGAAATGGACATCGCCGAGTTGGAGGAGGAGGTGGTGGCAGCGAAATGTGAGACGTTTGTGCGAATTCCAACATCGCGCTCCGGTCGCACCAGCCCCGGCAACCGGAAAGGCAGCGTTAGGGCGCATAAATTTTCGCTAACGCTCACATATTTCATGGTTTTTCAGCTGTTACTGCTACTCTACGCGCGGGTTCTGCCGCGCCGTCCTTAATGGCTGATTAATATTCTAATACGGTCGCCACGCTGGGTTTTGGTTTGATTTATATATTGAATCCTTTTGGCCTTTGTCGAAGCAAGATCTTGGAATCGTCCTCTGGAGGATATGTTCTGGAATGCTCGACGTCTTCTGTTCTGGTGGAGGAATAAATTAGACACTCCATTACCTGGTGCGTGGTGCGATGGGTTTATCTCCGGGCGTTGTACGTCGATGCTGGCAGAGGACATTTCGAGCCGGATAAGAGGATACCGCGTTGAAGGATTGGATCCAGATTCACTAGAAAACCACCGGACCTAAATCATCTGGAAGATTATTGGGGCGACGTTCGCTGAAGGATGTACTGTTCTGGCAAATGTGATCGCAAGTTTGTGGGGATGTGCATCCAAACTTCATTAACCTATATTCGATACATGTTTACGTTGCATTGAAAAATTTTATCATAAAAATATGAGCTTAAGAGGCTATTTTAGAGTTAGTTTAAGTCTCTCGGGTGCATTAATATCTTCTTACATGTAGATAGTCAACTAATGTATATTACGCAAAGCTTGAACTTGAGGTATATCACTGAGAAATGTTACTCAGAAGTCTTTGGGGAAGTATCTAATGTCTTTTTCCAACTGAATCCACTCCGGAAATAACTTTCCCAATTTCAAACTCCTCCCAAAGCTGCTACTAAAGTCTGATAAGTGTCCCAAACTCTCCCCAGCCCGGTGACAACAAGAATGCATCAGTCGTACATCCCCCCACCAAACTACTTCCTTCAACTGCAATCAGTTTGATCGCAGCTCCGTCTCCGCCGGTGCACGACACCAGACGACAGCGCCCGATCCCGGCCAACGACGACGACGACGACGACCCACTCGACGGAGCATATGGTGTGGTCTTTTTGCCCCTTTTGTCCTGCCACAACACCACCACCCTGGCATGCAGAAGAGAAGAGCAGAGGCAACGACGACAATAACAAAAAAAACGCACACTCCCAGTTACTTGGTGGTGCCTGCCACCATTAGGAAAACTTTCGCTACCCTGGGTGAAGCGAACGGGCGCAAAAACACACAACGATCCGGGGATGTCGTGACTGTCACACACCCGGCCACGGGTAGTCGAATTTATGTGAGTATTTTCTTGTATTATCAGCCACCGCCGAAAAGATGTTCCCGGGCCGGTGATATGCACATTCCTGCGTCGGGTTCTTCCGGGTTCTTCCGGTCGCTTAGCTCAAGGAAATAATAGCAAAGCGCCCACAGAACGTAACGACTGAGTGTGCTAAATATAGCTCTCCGTAACGCCGCATTCGAGGTGGGACACTAGAGCGTGGGTTTTTAGAAATGTCGTACCTGCTGAGGAGCACAAGAGAAAACCCACACACACACACACACACACGCGAGAAAATATCCGTGACAGCTGCCGCGCGCTGCTGTTTGGAGTGAAGAGGGGACAAACAAGTGCAGGAATACTCGCACGATAGTGTTCTGACGATGAACAGAAAGAACACCGTGTGCCATTTGCTGTGACCTATGTAGTGGTATTTCTGCGTGGGCTAAGTGGAGCAGTCTCCTTTCCGAAGGAGGTCAGTTTTTTGTTGTTGGACGCGCGTTAATGATGAATGAAATACACTCATTGAGCGTATTCTGCGAGTCCCCAGTAACGCCCAGTTGGGGAGGAAATTAAATACGATGACAATCCATTCCGATGTCCGCTCACGGCACCACTGTGCAGGTGTGCTCCAAGCGTGCGTAGCACTTCGATTGGAGTCGATTACAAAATGATGATCCTTTGTGCGTGCCCCGGCACGAGAAGCTAACTATCGTTATCCTTACCCGCCGGTGTGGATGGTTGAATTATAGTGAACGCCGGGAACGCGCCAGGCTCAACCTTCGGCTCGCAAGACCGTGAACTCATAAATCTAGTTGACATGTTGCTTTTTGCTCCGGCACTCGGGTTTCCAAAGTCCCCTCCTTTCCGAAAGAGGTCAGTTTTTTGTTGTTGGACGCGCGTTAATGATGAATGAAATACACTCATTGAGCGTATTCTGCGAGTCCCCAGTAACGCCCAGTTGGGGAGGAAATTAAATACGCGTTTACACAGTAAATCAGTGTGTTATAAGTTATCTCAAATGGAGCTGACAGGAGAGTACCTATATAAAGCAGAAAAACGTGAAAGTAATTGAATTGAAGTGATTCTAAATTCTAGTAAATTGAAATGATCATTCGAGCAGTTTTATAACAGTTTTGAGCAAAATCTCAACCAGTATCACAAGAAGTAACTCACCATAATCTCGGATGTGTTGACGATTCAAATCGGTTACTGCAACTCGCTAAACGTTTTTATAGCTGCCAGCTGTAATAACCGACCCATACGTTTGGAAAACCCATACATCCAATCATAAAAGTCACTCAATTAATAGACGCCATCTGGCGGTATACACTGTTGCGGACGTTGATTCAGTAGACCGTTTGAAAAATCTCTGCGCTTTGGAGCGTTAAATATAGCTCTCCGTAACGCCGCATTCGAGGTGGGACACTAGAGCGTGGGTTTTTAGAAATGTCGTACCTGCTGAGGAGCACAAGAGAAAACCCACACACACACACACACGGGCTCGCGTTTTTCCTCCCGGGCGCACCCCAACGGAGAATGGTACTTCCACGAGATCTCGATACGATGCGCGCGCGAGTAGTTGGTACAAAATATTTACCCGCGATCGCACGAAAACCACTCACACTACTCCGTCCAACGGTGGTCCATCCAATTTCACCAATAACGAACGAACTTACAACAGCCCGTTTTCTGGCGGAAGTTTCTTCCGGTCCGGTTCGTCTGGCGGGCTTGATAAAAGTCACGGCCGCGCGTCGTGTGGCGTGTCGCCGTGCGCGGTATCTTTGGGGGCCACCAGCTCCAACAAGCGGACCGAAGATGTGTTGACGATGATGCTTGAAAATTTATCATCATTATTCAAGGCTTAGCCTGTCCCCCGGCTGTAAGAGGTGCTGCCCGTGGCTCGCTTGATGTCGGGTTGATTCGTGCGGGAGCTGGGAATGATTTGCATATTTTTCGCCGCGCTCGGTTGAGGAGACACGATCCCTGCCCTCATTTGTCGAGCGAGCAGGAGCCTTAACGCCCATCCGGGTAGCGGGACTAAATGGTGCGGGCGGTCCTTTTTCGCTCGAGCGCTGAATGGGTTACCGGGGTGTTGCGGTTGGGCGAAACAAATCGCTAATCTGACCTGATCTCTTCCCCGTGGTGATCTTGAGCGATTAGTTTGGTCGTGAGACTTCTCGTGGGCGAATGAAGTGTCCCAATTAGCTAAGAAGCGCATTATTTGTGTGACCTAGAGTCGGAGACGTTCTAGGAGTGATTTAATAGGTTCACAGGGAGTGAAAAGTCTCCCTATAACTCACACTAAAGAAATGAAATACAAAAATGGGTTCTTTTCATTAGAAATTATAATAATGATTCTTTTGAGAGTGTTAACTCCTCTTAACTCTTCTTTACTCATATTTGGAATCCGATCGCTTAGTAACTCTGTTAGGAGTTGTTATGATCCAACTCACATCGAGTGAGTTACTAGATGCGGTGTTAGCGAGTGAGAAAAAGAGTTGGTAGACGATTAGGAATAGAGTGAGAACTGAGGATTTGAATCTCCACGGTGAGCAGTAACTCACCTAGAGTGAGTTGAATCAATCCAACGGGTTGTAAGATTCATCTCACTCACTCACTCTTGCTCAATAAAATATGTCATTGTATTAGACAACTTTGGAGAAACTGGAGAACTTTGGAGGATTGTGTCCTCAAATCAATTGAGTCAAGTTCTACTGCTCTACTGAAACTTAGTACACAATATCAAGTTCTATCAAGTCGTTTGAGACGAATTGCACGAGTTTGTTCGATAGATGATTTTCAATTAGATCGCTCCCTGTGACGCCTCACTGGATTATCATCTATAAGCATGTCACTGACACACAGAGAGTCGCTTTTGCACCAACCATCCACAGCACTCATTGCGATTTCCCCAGGGGTGACGAAGATTCTCGCCGTGATAAAGGTCATCGACATCGGCACTCGTTTGCAATGTTCGCGCGCTTCTTCGTACGAGTGATTGCAATGCCACCAATGCAACCTCCACGGTGACACAATTGACACGCGAATAATTGACACGGCGTTGCGACTGAGATAACTCACTGCTTGTCACGCCTTCAAAGAATTTGAAGTATTTTTAGACAGCTATCACACACACTCTCTCTTGCGCTGTGGTTGCGATTTAAAAATACCGATCGTCTGCTTTAATTCTTCTCCTGCACAAATTGACACTTGCTTTAGTTTTTTTTTATCATTTCTGCCTTTAACGATGTTGCTTCCCGCCCCTGTCCAGATGGTAGTAAAAGCAGCACCCCGAGAAAGCATTCCGACACAACTTTTTCCTTCGTTTTTACGACCCAATCCAGCGTCTTTCTCCCCGGGACCCTGCTGCAAGATTCACTCCCGGGCACACCTGGGGGTAGGTAAATGGCCGCTTAAATATTTGATTCTATTAATGAAGCAACAGTGGGGGGGCCCACCACACTCCGGGGCTGACCTATCCCGCCTTATTTGGCTCTTCCTGCAGGGCCCGGGGCCCCGGGTGTGTGTCCTTGTCCTTGGGAGTTTCGCTGTAATATACATTTGCCTCCTCTCCGTTCGGTGTACGGAATGTAGTTTATTTCCCCCCCAGTGTGTGTGTGTGTGCAAAACATTGCAGCAATTCAGGCGCTCGCTCATAAATAGTAATTTATTGAAATGAACAAACGGCTTCCTCCGGGTTTTTCGGTTGAACCCGGGAGAGGGTTCTTTTTTTGTGTGTATGTGCTATTCACCCTATGGGACTCGGCAGCAGGGAAAGTTTATGCTTTACCACTTTCTATTTCATATTCTCTCCGTGAAAAGATGGATGCTGGTCGAAAAACGAAAAAAGAACAACCCAGCAGAGGGAGAGTAAATGTGAATACCGATACGATGTGGGCATCGAAAATTTAAGCGGCAAAAAGTTATGACACAAACCAAGCACCTTTAATTTAAAGCAACCCGGCGGAAGGTGTATGAAAAGGCAAAACGACAGGGGCCAATTTTCCATATCAACGCTTGCTGGTGGTGCAGAGAACGAGAAAAAAAACACTGGGAAACCCTTGGCTGCAGTTTCCACTCTAGAAGGATAGCTCCATTTGCCCTTTTTTGCACACCGGACACACGGCAAAAGTGAAAATCCATTTTCACACCAAAGCCTCCGATTTTGCTTGTTGTGAAAGAAGAGAAAGAGAAAAAAGTAGACAAATTTCAGAAACAAACAAACCCAAAAAAGAAAGCAGCACAACAAGCTCGGATACTTCCCCTGCTTAAGGCGTTGTCTGTATAAGCAGAATTTGAAAAAAAAGAAGCAAAAATGAGACGGGAAAGGAAAAAACACTGACAGTTTTCCACCTTTTTTTGCTCTTTTTTCTCTCTTTCTCTCTCTCTGTGTCTGTGTACCGGAAACCTAAACCAGTGCAGCACAAATTTTCACGCAGTTTTGTTTATCCATCCCCGCGCCAGCCGGCAGCCGGTTTCTGTTTTGGGCTGCATTTCCATTTCCCACTGGCCTTCTGCACGATAAAGATGAAAGGATTTCGGTGAAAGTTTGCCCTGTTTGCACGCCCATCGCACCTCGTTCGGGGCAGGGCGAAGGGAATAGAGCGTTTTTCTTTGCAAGAATTTAGTTTTTTACAAGATTTTGTTTCTCGCTATTTCCCCGGCGCGCTCGTCCTTGCTGCTTCGCCAAACGTCTCTTATCTTGGTCATTAATATTGTATGCAGTTTCCATTACGCTTTCCGGCTTCCTGCGACGGTCAGGGGTGAAAGTTGTTTCTTGTTTTCGTTTCCCTTACTACCGTGTAGCATGCAAACGCTCAGCGAAACAGATAAACGGTTACAGCCAGCCAGGGTCGGTCTTGAATGAAATGAAAACCCGAAGACGCAATCGTGGTGCGCGCCTGAAACTTGGCTCAGACGAACAGCAACGGCAGCAGCGGGCGCTTTGCATCAGATTAGCTGTGCAACCGTACCTCGAACGGCGATTCCGAGGTCTTATCGCAAACGTAACGAAACCCTCCCCGTGGTAAACACGCTGCAGTTTTAGACACCCACAACGCTCGCTCGTTCGCCGCGCTGCTTGTAGCGTGTGTGGATGAAATTAATCTAAACAGGGAGGCCAACGGCACATGAAGGTGAGGTGAAGACGGAGGAACGGTCTTTCTTTCACGCCAAACCGAAATGGACAAGACAAGTCAAGCGACCGGGGAACTGGTTGGAGAAAAAGTAAATTTAATTACAGTTTACATTTACTGACGGGCCCGCATCCCGAAAATAACTTGCTTTATTTACTGCGCACGGTACGGCTTGCGAGGGAGAAAGGAGAAGGAAGACGGCGTGGGTGGTACCTCTCGCCTCAGCAGAGACACTGCACAGTCAAGACTCGGTGCATATTTGCTCACCACACATGCACACTGTACTGCTTCGGAATGTCCATAGTATGAGGTAGTTAGCGGTTGGCAAGGTGCTACTACACATCAGTACACTCTCCAAACTTTGGTGGATAACTGGATAAGTTTCACAAACTTTGCAAGTGTTGAATTTAACAGTGTCGTTAAGCTTTATTTGCAATTTTCTGTTGCATTATTCATTTCTCTCATGTTTGTTGCGATATATGTTCTCCATTTCTGGGATTTTCAAGCGCAGATGAAATGCTTCTATGTCTGACCCATAGTGCACCGTGTATAAATTTTGCGCCATTGCAAAGGTCGTCTAGATTTCCGTCCAATAATATAACCTCTCGATTGTTTCGGCCCTTGCACCGACACCGGATGTTCGGTACAGGAGGTTCTTGTGTGCGGTTAACCATCGTATGTGAAACGAATGGTTTCAAGTAACCCACCTTTATTCTCGCACCTTGCTTCGAAATGTGGGTTTAAAGCGTCCCCGGGTAGGAAAAAGTTTCCCCTCAACCCTGAAAATGGTCTAGTCAAGTTCTCCTTCTGCTGCTCTGCCACAGTCAGTCAGTCGGAAAGTTATCTCCCGCAATGACAGATCTTCTTCGCACGATGTGTCTTAATTACATTTTCCAAACTTTAACCCCCGCCTAACTCCAGCGCGTGTTGGCGCCATCCAGACTTTAAGTCCCGGGCTAATGTTGGCACACACGCTCGACGGGAGAGAGAGAGAGAGCAACAAAAAAGCGAAATGAAAAGAAGTCAAATGCAAATGCTCCGTGTCCCCTAACGCTTTTTTTTTTTGGTGGGTGGTGGAAAGTACCGCCATAAGTACTAGCTCATGTCAGCTCCAGTATTCCGGTCACATACGGCGGAGAGACTACAAGCGGCGACTCTTGCGCGCGCGAGCCTGCACCGCGTGAGGTTTGCGCTTTGCTTCTGCAATCTATTATTCACGCAAAGCCTATTAGCGTGTATGCGCCTCCAACATTCGCGGGTGGAAAAAGGATACGGTCTGAGAAGTTCGCATCTGACTGAGATTTCTCGGGAAGGAAGCGACCGGAGACAGGCCGGCATTTGCATAGAAGACGCTGAGCGGATAAAGCAAAGGGGTTTTGAGTGATCTTGTGCGACGATAGATGGTGGGTGGCATCGCGCTGCTGAAAAGAAGCCTTATTTATGTACATCTTATCGGCGGTACACACCTCTCGGCTTGTTGTATGTGTGCGCGTGCGGAATAACACGTCCTCTACGGTGCTATCCCGTACGTCAAACCCGTCTAGAATGACTTGTTGACACGCTCAATAAACATCCGCACAAAACGATCGAATCTAGAGCTGAGGCTATCGAGACAGAAAAGCAAAGTCTAACATCCCCATCTCCCAATGTCGCTTGAAAACAAAAACAACTTCCACTCGCTGATAACAGGTCACTAATTTCGGTTCTATATTTCTCTCCCCTTCTCTCTTTCGCAGGTATGTGCAACGAGCCTTCAAATACAAACCCGAAGCAGGGTTAATGGCAGTTTTTTTACGATCATCGCATAGTTCTTAATTAAGATTAACAGCAGTAACGATGTCGATAAAATGGCACAGGAGTAAACAAAACACGACGATGCCCCTTTGGGAGATGGTGGACACAGTCGCTTTATTCTCGCGCTCCCCGCACGTACACCAGTTTGAAAACCCAATCACCTGACCCAAGTGTTCTGGGCAGTTGAAAATTAATTAATCCAGCGCACATGAAGAGCTGATGGCGATTGCGTTGAAAAGGACGTGATACATTCACCATTCCCATCCACTCTGGCTAGTTACGAAGAAATAATCCACTGAAAATATTTGCACCCTCTTGTTGGTTGGGACGCTTCTTCAAGTGCTCTCTTTCGCGCGCCAAATTAATTCACCTTTTTCGATAAAAAGAAAGTCGCCCAACCGCTGGACGTAATACGCAAGACGTAAAGACGTCCAAACATCTCCTCTCCCAGGGCGAACCATCGCGAACGAAATAAGAGATTACCACCGCTTGCGTGCTAGGCGTTCGCGGTTCGCGAAATATGGAACGATGGAGCCCGGAGATTCACGCGTTCGTAAGCAGGAAGCAGGTTGCTTATTAAAATCGTGACTCGATAAAAATCATCGGACCCGTGCCACAAGAGGACACTCAGTGCGCGAAAGAAGGAAAATAGTTAATATTTCACTGATGTTGTTGTTTTTTGTTTGTTTTCGCTTGCTTGCCTCTTCAAGGCGCGATAGTGTCGTCTTAGCGGTGGCGGAAGATAGGAAATTTATGATGGCACCACGAAATGGCACCTGATTTATAAGCCGATTTGCTTGCTATCCTGGCGCTGTGGCGTGTCGTTGTGCTGTTTCGTGCCGGATCGGATAAGGATGGTCCAGAGGATGGAGGGAAATGAAATATCCTCACAGCGGTGGGACTTATTAGAATAATTTTGTTTCTGATTACAAAAATGTGAAGCCGTTAGTTGCGCAATAGCTGGGTCCATGGTGGGATGGAAATGGAAAGGTCTATCTCAGCCGTGGGTTTCGTGCTAGGTAATTGAACTGATCAACTTCGTACCAAGTGATGACCCTGGGGTTCATCGCTTGGAAATGTTTTCTTGAAATTGGATTTCCGCTATAAATAGATCTGAGTTGTTTTGGAGCATCTCCACCGCTACAACATTCCAAACTTCTTATCATAGTACAATATTCAACGGCCATGATACAAAAAGACTCCTATCCATATGACAACAATATCTGCCGCAACCAACACATTGGCAGGCGTTGTCCCAATCCCTGCTGGAACAGTACTCCTGTAATCCCGAACCACTACTACCCACAAGCACACACACAACGCTCATCCGATATGCCACGGCAATCGGCAATAATCACGTAACATTGCTAGTGCTTCTTTGACTTGTACGCCATGCCCAACCCAGTGCAAGAACTTCGCCTGGCACTAGACAAGAACTCCACCGTATGTGCCCGGTTTTTGTCCACCTTCAACATCCATTTCTTTTTATGGAGCATGGAGGTTTCGGTTTCCTTTTCGCCGATTCCGGGTAGCGAACTTCGCGTTCCGCAGTGTGCATATGCAGTTACGCAAGTTCTGGCGCCCTTTAGAGCACCCGGTTGTCGCACGCTTGCAAACTACCGTCGCCAGCTGTCGAACGCCAGTTCTGACGTTGTTGTGACACGGAACGGTTCGCTCTTGTCTGCCTGGTGCGCTCGGTTCCCCGTTTGGAAGGTTTTGGAAGTGTTGCCCTGCAGTGTGTGTACGTTGGTTTTGTGTCCAGTAGTGTCCAGATTTGCCCACGTCAGGATCATCTAGCGCGCCTCTCTTGGAAACAGTTTGTGTTGCTCGCAGGGCAAAGCACCAGGCGCAACGCTGGATAACAACGCGTTTTCGAAGGTAATCGTCTCTGTCCCCGCAGCGCTCCTCGTTGGTTTGTGCGTAATTAACGACGTCTCATTTGAAACTCATTTCACCCGCCGAACCCCGACCGTGGATATCGATCCGTGGCTGTCTGTGGGTCATTTATCAAGCGCATCATCCGCGGCTCACATGTTCCGCGTATGACATCCCCGGTTTAGGGACGTTGTGCTGTGCGCGCGTTTGTGTACCGAGACCATTTCATCACGGGGCTACTAATTGATGTATCTCCGCACGGTGTAGTGGCCTCCCCGGTGGTGGGGTAGTTGCTTTTTCGGGAATGACTCGCTCACTCTCTAATCCAAGGCCATCAATAAAGTGTTTGCTATTGACCTCTGGGACCGCTCTTGGTCATCCCAGAAATGGCGAGGTTCAAATCTCAGCGCCACTGCTGTGGGACAATGTGTTGTGCTCCGGTACATCCCAAACTCAACACCGGCTAGAAAACCGGCACCGATTCCGGTTATGTGCGTCCATTCATCTTCGCCCGGGTCGACATTCATTATCATTAGGAATCTTGCCCGTTCTCGTCCGCCCGAAAGTCCGGTGTCCCTTTCCACCGACGCCCGCTGGTGGTAGTAAAAACGAAAAGGACCACCGGCAACGGCTCCCTCCGGTGTGGTCATGGTACACGTCAACATACGGCTGGTGAACAACCGGAACAACCCCGAACTGACACGATCTCCACCCGCCGGGCCGCCGGGCCCAGCAGAAATATCCTCACAGCGGTGGGACTTATTAGAATAATTTTGTTTCTGATTACAAAAATGTGAAGCCGTTAGTTGCGCAATAGCTGGGTCCATGGTGGGATGGAAATGGAAAGGTCTATCTCAGCCGTGGGTTTCGTGCTAGGTAATTGAACTGATCAACTTCGTACCAAGTGATGACCCTGGGGTTCATCGCTTGGATATGTTTTCTTGAAATTGGATTTCCGCTATAAATAGATCTGAGTTGTTTTGGAGCATCTCCACCGCTACAACATTCCAAACTTCTTATCATAGTACAATATTCAACGGCCATGATACAAAAAGACTCCTATCCATATGACAACAATATCTGCCGCAACCAACACATTGGCAGGCGTTGTCCCAATCCCTGCTGAAAAAGTACTCCTGTAATCCCGAACCACTACTACCCACAAGCACACACACACCGCTCATCCGATATGCCACGGCAATCGGCAATAATCACGTAACATTGCTAGTGCTTCTTTGACTTGCACGCCATGCCCACCCCAGTGCAAGAACTTCGCCTGGCACTAGACAAGAACTCCACCGTATGTGCCCGGTTTTTGTCCACCTTCAACATCCATTTCTTTTTATGGAGCATGGAGGTTTCGGTTTCCTTTTCGCCGATTCCGGGTAGCGAACTTCGCGTTCCGCAGTGTGCATATGCAGTTACGCAAGTTCTGGCGCCCTTTAGAGCACCCGGTTGTCGCACGCTTGCAAACTACCGTCGCCAGCTGTCGAACGCCAGTTCTGACGTTGTTGTGACACGGAACGGTTCGCTCTTGTCTGCCTGGTGCGCTCGGTTCCCCGTTTGGAAGGTTTTGGAAGTGTTGCCCTGCAGTGTGTGTACGTTGGTTTTGTGTCCAGTAGTGTCCAGATTTGCCCACGTCAGGATCATCTAGCGCGCCTCTCTTGGAAACAGTTTGTGTTGCTCGCAGGGCAAAGCACCAGGCGCAACGCTGGATAACAACGCGTTTTCGAAGGTAATCGTCTCTGTCCCCGCAGCGCTCCTCGTTGGTTTGTGCGTAATTAACGACGTCTCATTTGAAACTCATTTCACCCGCCGAACCCCGACCGTGGATATCGATCCGTGGCTGTCTGTGGGTCATTTATCAAGCGCATCATCCGCGGCTCGCATGTTCCGCGTATGACATCCCCGGTTTAGGGACGTTGTGCTGTGCGCGCGTTTGTGTACCGAGACCATTTCATCACGGAGCTACTAATTGATGTATCTCCGCACGCTGTAGTGGCCTCCCCGGTGGTGGGGTAGTTGCTTTTTGGGGAATGACTCGCTCACTCTCTAATCCAAGGCCATCAATAAAGTGTTTGCTATTGACCTCTGGGACCGCTCTTGGTCATCCCAGAAATGGCGAGGTTCAAATCTCAGCGCCACTGCTGTGGGACAATGTGTTGTGCTCCGGTACATCCCAAACTCAACACCGGCTAGAAAACCGGCACCGATTCCAGTTATGTGCGTCCATTCATCTTCGCCCGGGTCGACATTCATTATCATTAGGAATCTTGCCCGTTCTCGTCCGCCCTAAAGTCCGGTGTCCCTTTCCACCGACGCGCGCTGGTGGTAGTAAAAACGAAAAGGACCACCGGCAACGGCTCCCTCCGGTGTGGTCATGGTACACGTCAACATACGGCTGGTGAACAACCGGAACAACCCCGAACTGACACGATCTCCACCCGCCGGACCACCGGGCCCAGCAGACACATAAATTTCAATCAAAATTCACTCATTCGCATTTTATCAAAGCTCTCCCCGTTCGGTCACTAAATTCAATCGGTGCTAATTATAAATAAATGATGAATAATCATTAAGACCGCACAGAGAGAGAGTGTGTGTGAGAGAGAGATAGAGGGAGGTACCTTTGGTCGAGGGAGTCTAAACCCGGGTTTCGCATCAGCTAGAAAGTCGAAACGTTGGACGGCTCCCTGCTAATGTCCGGCCCGTATGACCGTAGCTTCTAGCAATCAATCTCTCCTCATCCGGCGTGACCAGAGAGAGAGTGTGTGTGAGAGAGAGATAGAGGGAGGTACCTTTGGTCGAGGGAGTCTAAACCCGGGTTTCGCATCAGCTAGAAAGTCGAAACGTTGGACGGCTCCCTGCTAATGTCCGGCCCGTATGACCGTAGCTTCTAGCAATCAATCTCTCCTCATCCGGCGTGACATGGACGCCTGGACATGTAACATAGCGCTTCCACATTGCAATGAAAAGTGCCACCGTGCAGTGGTTCGCCACGCCGTACGTATGTCCGACGTGGAAGTGATTTTTGAACCTGGCATGTTGCTGTTTCATGTTTTGCCCCGTTCCGGGTACCAGTAGTATCATCAGCCATCGCTGGCTTTAAAGCTTCTAATTTAATTAGAACGGTTTCAAACTCATAACCCAGAGAGCGTGCGCAAACGTCAGTGGCAGTTGGGGGCGGACACGGCAGGCTTCTTATTTAATTACACTCGAACTCTTTCTTTCGCCGGGTTTCCCGGGATCGATAGGGTTGTCGAGTATTTGGTTACAGCGTTGCACCCTAGCCTTTGCGTTGCGCATGGAATGACGTTTGAATCAACACACTATCCGATAAGCAAACTGCTTAGGTACTCCTGGTAGAGTGCATCACAAGCATTGGATCTAGTTTCCGACCAAAATGAAGTCCTGCTACGCTGGAGCTACCTTCAAGAAGCTTTTCATGTACGCACTGAGCACACACAAAAAACAAAGCAAACGGCAACGATAGCACAATCCCGCACAAATAAGGATATGTTTACGTGCAGGATCTAGGTCTGCGATCGGCTAGAACACCCATCATCCCCCCCGAGGGGGTAAATAATAAATGCTTAGGAGCATGGGCGAACACCGGACTGATACGTACACCACGACCAACCGTGATCCGGTTTAAAGGACCAAGTTTCATCGCACCGCACACCGATGTCCGTCCGAGATAAGCGTGTAGCCCCACGAGAGTCGTACA
>KZ068471.1:31468-41826 GCA_002091845.1 Anopheles cracens | reverse complement strand
GCCGGAGCAAAATGTCCAACGCTCACTTCAAAGTCACGGGGACTAGTTTTTTGTTCTAGTGGCGGAGGAGAAGGAGTAAAAGAATTCCCCAAACGATCCGGGGACATCCTTGCAGCACCGAAGATGCGCACAAACAGCGCGCTGTGCAAACAAACAGCCGGCGAGTGCTCACGTGAGCCGTGAGCAAGAACAATCGAGTTTCGTAACCGCAAGTTGCTGTGCGGATGTGCCGGTGACCGAGAAAATGCCCGGCTGGTGGTAGAACTTCAGAAAAAAACCTACACAGGAACCTGCAAGACAATCCGTTCAAGAAGTTCATTTGATCACCAGCGCATTGTCCCAGGCCAGGCAGCAGCAGCAGATCTGGATTCTGCATATTTTTGTGTAGCGACCCGAGCGGGCGACTTGAGATTTATTTACACAACAACAACCCTACCGTTCGGGGTTTGTTTTGCACCATCATGGAGGAGCGTAGAAATTGCTTGCAAATCCGAAAATAAAACAGAACACACACACTCCTCCGCATTCTCGCGCACACATATTGAGTTCCGATGGGGGTTGTTTTTCGTTTTCTGCTGCTGCTGCTGCTGCTGATGATGAAATCTGGTCGGTTGGTTGAAATCTCGTTACAATTCGCACATCATCACCAGCGAACAGAGGACGCAACTGCAGACTTGCATTTCGGAATTCGGAATTATGCAAACGAGGGCAAACGACCGCCACACCATCCGCGGATCAAAACGATGTGCTTGTGTGCGTGCATGTAAAAACGGCACGATATGGAGTGGTGTCGCGTTTTGCATTGGAAAATCAATTTGTGAATGTTTTTCACCGAAAGTAACCCTGCGCGCGCTCGTCGATGGCTAAATGAGAACAATGGCGAGCCGGTTTTTCCAACTCTTTTTTGCTATTTTAACAGTCCATCTACTTCTATCTGAGGATGTGTGCTTTTTTCATTCATTGTACACCACCACAAAGGGCACATATTTGCACGTAGATGATTAAAATCAAATAAAACCGAGTTTAGGTTCCACCTGGCATTCTGCGGAATGCGCTGTGCGCCGGGTTTTCCCAGGAGCTCCAGTACGAGCGAACCACCTCGTAGACACTGAGAGCTGCATTTTTTATATCGCTTGTAATTTCTACACTGCGCTATTGTTGCGTCTCTTCCGAAAATAGTCTCTTCCACCGACCGGTGACAGGTGGAATTTGTGTCATTGACCGGGGGAGCCGGGATCGTACGGTCAATTGTCGATGAAAATTCCCAGCGGGCCCATTCCCTGGGCCCCCGGAAGTAAGCTTCAACGCGTGCGAGCGTGTCACACCGTCTTAGCGCGACGACGCTCACTTCAAAGTCACGGGGACTAGTTTTTTGTTCTAGTGGCGGAGGAGAAGGAGTAAAAGAATTCCCCAAACGATCCGGGGACATCCTTGCAGCACCGAAGATGCGCACAAACAGCGCGCTGTGCAAACAAACAGCCGGCGAGTGCTCACGTGAGCCGTGAGCAAGAACAATCGAGTTTCGTAACCGCAAGTTGCTGTGCGGATGTGCCGGTGACCGAGAAAATGCCCGGCTGGTGGTAGAACTTCAGAAAAAAACCTACACAGGAACCTGCAAGACAATCCGTTCAAGAAGTTCATTTGATCACCAGCGCATTGTCCCAGGCCAGGCAGCAGCAGCAGATCTGGATTCTGCATATTTTTGTGTAGCGACCCGAGCGGGCGACTTGAGATTTATTTACACAACAACAACCCTACCGTTCGGGGTTTGTTTTGCACCATCATGGAGGAGCGTAGAAATTGCTTGCAAATCCGAAAATAAAACAGAACACACACACTCCTCCGCATTCTCGCGCACACATATTGAGTTCCGATGGGGGTTGTTTTTCGTTTTCTGCTGCTGCTGCTGCTGCTGATGATGAAATCTGGTCGGTTGGTTGAAATCTCGTTACAATTCGCACATCATCACCAGCGAACAGAGGACGCAACTGCAGACTTGCATTTCGGAATTCGGAATTATGCAAACGAGGGCAAACGACCGCCACACCATCCGCGGATCAAAACGATGTGCTTGTGTGCGTGCATGTAAAAACGGCACGATATGGAGTGGTGTCGCGTTTTGCATTGGAAAATCAATTTGTGAATGTTTTTCACCGAAAGTAACCCTGCGCGCGCTCGTCGATGGCTAAATGAGAACAATGGCGAGCCGGTTTTTCCAACTCTTTTTTGCTATTTTAACAGTCCATCTACTTCTATCTGAGGATGTGTGCTTTTTTCATTCATTGTACACCACCACAAAGGGCACATATTTGCACGTAGATGATTAAAATCAAATAAAACCGAGTTTAGGTTCCACCTGGCATTCTGCGGAATGCGCTGTGCGCCGGGTTTTCCCAGGAGCTCCAGTACGAGCGAACCACCTCGTAGGGGGTTGGGACACACAAAAGCAGGAAGTAAATCGGCATCAGTAAATACACTTGAGAAAATTACAACCATCGGCAAATCGGATGCAGATTCTGGTGGAGCTGCTTCGATTTACGGAGATGTACAAGGCTGTGGCAAGGAGGAAAAACACACCGGTGGAAAATATCCACTCCGGTTGCTTCGTGCCGGAGTCGGTCTTAGCGTTTGCAGTTTGTCTTTCTGCGCCGGAGCAAAATGTCCAACGCTCACTTCAAAGTCACGGGGACTAGTTTTTTGTTCTAGTGGCGGAGGAGAAGGAGTAAAAGAATTCCCCAAACGATCCGGGGACATCCTTGCAGCACCGAAGATGCGCACAAACAGCGCGCTGTGCAAACAAACAGCCGGCGAGTGCTCACGTGAGCCGTGAGCAAGAACAATCGAGTTTCGTAACCGCAAGTTGCTGTGCGGATGTGCCGGTGACCGAGAAAATGCCCGGCTGGTGGTAGAACTTCAGAAAAAAACCTACACAGGAACCTGCAAGACAATCCGTTCAAGAAGTTCATTTGATCACCAGCGCATTGTCCCAGGCCAGGCAGCAGCAGCAGATCTGGATTCTGCATATTTTTGTGTAGCGACCCGAGCGGGCGACTTGAGATTTATTTACACAACAACAACCCTACCGTTCGGGGTTTGTTTTGCACCATCATGGAGGAGCGTAGAAATTGCTTGCAAATCCGAAAATAAAACAGAACACACACACGCCCGTATAGCCCAACGACCCGCAGCAGGTTCCTTGCGGAGTGAATTTGTTGCAATAATTTCGGGAATTTGTTGAGATTCTGTGTTGAGCTTAGAATTGTTTTTTTTTTCTCGTGAAAGAATGACAAATATCACGTTTCTTTTCTCAACGCTCAAGTATATCTCGATCTCGAAGATCTTGCAGATGCATCCACTAGTGAGCAAACAGCAGGAGCAACAACAAAAAAATAAGGAACCGAAGCAAAATCGCTTGATTGTTCTTTCCAGTTTCCTCTGTTGAATTATGAGTCGGGCGTCTTGTTTGAGTTGCACTTCGTTTGAGTCTTGCCAAGGTTTCGCCCGACGGTGTACATATCGGGCAGATTGCATCCGGCGACTCGGCGCCACTGCTGCACACGGTGGGGCCGGCCTCTTCCTCCACCGTCATCCGTTAAGCACGATTTCGCTGGGAAAATAAAAGCGACACGCGGAAAAACCAGCATCTTTTCCGATAAACTCAAACAGCAAGTCCCGGCCCCGTTCCCCGGTCCGTTCGGAAATTGCTCAAGATGGCGATACATTTCGGTGTGCTTTTGGAATGTTTGCGACACCGGAACTGGATGGGGCACTACCGAGTACTGTCACTTACTACCACCACAAAACGCAAAACTCAATTAGATTATCCAACTTCGGAATCGTTCTAACCCGTCAAAAAACTCATGGTGTATCTGGTTGCACTATTAAAACCGCTCCGCGTTGCATCTGCCCACCGTGCACACGGGCATGGAGGCGGAAGCTGTCGCTGGCGGATGGGGATGTGTTTTGCTAGCTGACGTAAAAGTTAATCACGAATGCAGCGGCTGTCGGGTGACCAAATGTCGGTACCACCGAAAGACCAAAACTTTTACGACAGCTACTAGGTGAGCGAGATAGAGAGCAAGTGCGGAAGAGAGCTTCAAGAGTCTTTGCCTTAGTACATTTCGAGTACCAGAGACCGGTGGAAGAGGCGTATGGGTACGTGGAGTTGTAATGAAATTTGTCATCCCGACGGTTTGGGTGTGTGTTTTTTTCGCCTGCTTGTGTTTTGCGCTTCTCCTCTCCAACGATCCTAACCTCAACGCTCGGCTACTACACGCTAAAACACTAGCAGCAGCAGAGGCAGCAACAGCCATGTAAAGGAAACACAACTTTATGAAGCAGCTCTTGTAAAGCTGTCAACGGAAAAAGTTGCTTAGCAGCACCGAACCCATTTCGAGCCCGGACGCGGCCAGTCACCGACAACTGGTGACACCGGTCGCGAACAAGTGGGGACAAAATTTTACAATTTATGGTACCACTGCTCCCCCACCGACGCCGCCCGTATATCCCAACGACCCGCAGCAGGTTCCTTGCGGAGTGAATTTGTTGCAATAATTTCGGGAATTTGTTGAGATTCTGTGTTGAGCTTAGATTTGTTTTTTTTTTCTCGTGAAAGAATGACAAATATCACGTTTCTTTTCTCAACGCTCAAGTATATCTCGATCTCGAAGATCTTGCAGATGCATCCACTAGTGAGCAAACAGCAGGAGCAACAACAAAAAAATAAGGAACCGAAGCAAAATCGCTTGATTGTTCTTTCCAGTTTCCTCTGTTGAATTATGAGTCGGGCGTCTTGTTTGAGTTGCACTTCGTTTGAGTCTTGCCAAGGTTTCGCCCGACGGTGTACATATCGGGCAGATTGCATCCGGCGACTCGGCGCCACTGCTGCACACGGTGGGGCCGGCCTCTTCCTCCACCGTCATCCGTTAAGCACGATTTCGCTGGGAAAATAAAAGCGACACGCGGAAAAACCAGCATCTTTTCCGATAAACTCAAACAGCAAGTCCCGGCCCCGTTCCCCGGTCCGTTCGGAAATTGCTCAAGATGGCGATACATTTCGGTGTGCTTTTGGAATGTTTGCGACACCGGAACTGGATGGGGTTGGGACACACAAAAGCAGGAAGTAAATCGGCATCAGTAAATACACTTGAGAAAATTACAACCATCGGCAAATCGGATGCAGATTCTGGTGGAGCTGCTTCGATTTACGGAGATGTACAAGGCTGTGGCAAGGAGGAAAAACACACCGGTGGAAAATATCCACTCCGGTTGCTTCGTGCCGGAGTCGGTCTTAGCGTTTGCAGTTTGTCTTTCTGCGCCGGAGCAAAATGTCCAACGCTCACTTCAAAGTCACGGGGACTAGTTTTTTGTTCTAGTGGCGGAGGAGAAGGAGTAAAAGAATTCCCCAAACGATCCGGGGACATCCTTGCAGCACCGAAGATGCGCACAAACAGCGCGCTGTGCAAACAAACAGCCGGCGAGTGCTCACGTGAGCCGTGAGCAAGAACAATCGAGTTTCGTAACCGCAAGTTGCTGTGCGGATGTGCCGGTGACCGAGAAAATGCCCGGCTGGTGGTAGAACTTCAGAAAAAAACCTACACAGGAACCTGCAAGACAATCCGTTCAAGAAGTTCATTTGATCACCAGCGCATTGTCCCAGGCCAGGCAGCAGCAGCAGATCTGGATTCTGCATATTTTTGTGTAGCGACCCGAGCGGGCGACTTGAGATTTATTTACACAACAACAACCCTACCGTTCGGGGTTTGTTTTGCACCATCATGGAGGAGCGTAGAAATTGCTTGCAAATCCGAAAATAAAACAGAACACACACACTCCTCCGCATTCTCGCGCACACATATTGAGTTCCGATGGGGGTTGTTTTTCGTTTTCTGCTGCTGCTGCTGCTGCTGATGATGAAATCTGGTCGGTTGGTTGAAATCTCGTTACAATTCGCACATCATCACCAGCGAACAGAGGACGCAACTGCAGACTTGCATTTCGGAATTCGGAATTATGCAAACGAGGGCAAACGACCGCCACACCATCCGCGGATCAAAACGATGTGCTTGTGTGCGTGCATGTAAAAACGGCACGATATGGAGTGGTGTCGCGTTTTGCATTGGAAAATCAATTTGTGAATGTTTTTCACCGAAAGTAACCCTGCGCGCGCTCGTCGATGGCTAAATGAGAACAATGGCGAGCCGGTTTTTCCAACTCTTTTTTGCTATTTTAACAGTCCATCTACTTCTATCTGAGGATGTGTGCTTTTTTCATTCATTGTACACCACCACAAAGGGCACATATTTGCACGTAGATGATTAAAATCAAATAAAACCGAGTTTAGGTTCCACCTGGCATTCTGCGGAATGCGCTGTGCGCCGGGTTTTCCCAGGAGCTCCAGTACGAGCCACCTCGTGGGCACTGAGAGCTGCATTTTTTATATCGCTTGTAATTTCTACACTGCGCTATTGTTGCGTCTCTTCCGAAAATAGTCTCTTCCACCGACCGGTGACAGGTGGAATTTGTGTCATCGACCGGGGGGGTCGGGATCGTACGGTCAATTGTCGATGACAATTCCCAGCGGGCCCATTCCCTGGGCCCCCGGAAGTAAGCTTCAACGCGTGCGAGCGTGTCACACCGTCTTAGCGCGACGGTTTGGTGGTGGCTGGGGGAGAGCATAATTTACGACACAGTCAATAAATTTATGTTTGACAAAACATGACAAATTTTCGATCGGTTGAACGGTTATTAATGTCTCAGGGCTGAGTTGGCAGTTTTTTTTTATTCTATCGGTGTCTAGGTAGCGTTTAACACAAAGTGAACGCTTTCGAATGGCTTTAAAATACGCGTGCAAATGAAGAGGTCAAACTCTGGGCAAGAAATGGCCGAAGAAGATAACAACCGCTTTAAACATCTTATATTTAAAGAAATAGGAATCTAAACGTGTGTCTCGACTAAGTATTCACATACTGTTGTGATTTGTTTCGTTAAATATCTTATCGAAAGACTCGCGAAACATGATTGCATACTTAAAGGATAAGTTAATAGTTTGCGCCTCAAAGTATGCAGTACATATAGCACGAATAGTCGTATAGCAGTCTAATAGCCAATCTTATTCGTGAAACAAAAGCAAAACTTACAAACTCCTTGAAATCGAGACGGTTTTAGTATCACTTCTATTAAAACTATTACAATTTATGTTTATTTACGTTAATTTATCAACGTAAATAAGCTCAAATCCCCATAGTTTAACCCAAAACGTCACATCCAATTCCGTACGCCTCGCGCTGCTTCAACGGACCAAATATAATTTGCTTTTAATTCCCTTGTAATGCACGGCTGCCACGCGAAAAGCAAAGAAAAAAACTCGATCAACATTCCAACCATATGCCGCGCCGCACAATCCCACCATTAAGGATGGTGAATCGCGAGGAAAATCTTCTCAACCACCCACCCACCCATCCTTCGACTGCGGGCGCCGCACGCTCCGCTGCATTTGTTTTCCTAACGCCGGCACCACAAGCGACGATTCATAAAATGCAAATTCTCTATAATTACAAACAATATTTACTCTCCGCTCAGGCTCTTGCTGCTGCTGTGCATCTGGAGCGCGTGTTGAGCACGTGTGTGCTGCCGGCATGAGGGTAGTGCGCGCGAAGAAATCGTCGGTCGGTCGGTGGTGGTGAAAGAAATTTACACTGCACTCTGCATCGCCCCTTTCCCACCGGGGGTTGGTGCAAATATTTGCCCGAGAAAATGCAATAAAATTACTGCACCGACGGCTGCAGTCGTCCTCCCGCGCAGGACTTCCGGGGATGTGGCGTGTGTAGCCTCCACATTACGCTGCTATTAATTTTCGTAGCAAAGCATGATAGCCACCTGATGTATGGTGCTGTTGGGTGGCAGAGGGTTGAGAACGCGTGTGTGTACGTACACCTCAAGGATGCGCTAAGATAAACCCAACGCTGGTCTAGCAATACATCTGCGGCGTCTGATTTCCGATGTCTTCCTAATGAAGTTGGACTAGAAGCAGCAGCAGCAGTGTAGTATGCCAACTTCGTGACCATCTTTGTAGGCACACTGAAGCCCGGAACGAACCGCTGCCGGTCGCCAGTGCGAGAAGCCGAGCTTTTTTTGTCGGTCTGTTTTCCCGACTGGAGGAAGGTTTGGCTGGAGGTGGAATGAACATTGGTGCGCTTTTAAGGTGGTGGCAGCGTGCGGTCGTACCACACATACCTGCATCTTCATGCAGCGCTTCCTCCCCGTGTCCTTTCGGTAAATATGCTCGATAAGGATTTTTTTCAACGCTGCTTCAATGGCTGTTGAAATATGTTTATGCTTTCTGGGATAGCGCGGAACATGAGCGACATGCGATAGTACTCCCTGCGTGAGGCTGGATTGTGGAGCAGCTAAATGGCATCACGCTCACTGGGACATGTTTGGGGTGTTTCGTGGAAATCTATTTTTGGGTTTAATATCGGTGCGTAGTAAAGCAAACGATATTTTATAGGTGGCACTACATGGTCGCAGTATGTGTTACAATGTTGCAGTAGTATTTTTAAATACAAGGAAAATATAGGTGGGATGAGAGATTGAAATATTCATAGCTGTGCATTGATATTTAAATTTATGTTAATGTTGAATTGATCAGTCAAAATGTATAGTTTTTATCTAACAATCAATTAGAATTCTTGAGTAAAAACCGAATATTCCAGACAAACATTTCTCAACTGTCACTAAATAAACTGCTTTTACAGTATTAATAACATCGCTAGAGTTGCAAAGCTTCAAGCGCTCTGCCTCACTCTGTAATGTTGTATTACTGGGGTTGTAATACAAAATATACAAACAGAGTTACATTTACGTAAAATTGTCATTCTTGTTTGATTCCTGGCTGAAAGTTGAACAACTAACTTTCAATTAGCAGCGAAAACTAATTCACTTCAAATTGGCATTAAACTAATTACGCCTGAAAGTATGCAATGCACCCGACGTATATAATTTATAAATTGCTGACAGTTTTAACGAAACAATTTCTATATCAGCCCAAAAGTATGCAAGCCGCATTACAAACCCATAATCCGCCTGTTAGTAAATCAATTTTGCATCACGATTTTTGATAAAAACATATTCCTTTCGTCTGCATGCATCTTAACTTTTATATGTTTTCTTTCTCTCATCATCGTATTCCTACAACACGCAACGGCGTATCACAAGGTTCAATTAAAAGGTACATTCTCGTGTCACGCAGCACAACGCAGCGGACATTGTAAGCCCACGCACGCATACACACGCGTGTGTGTGATTTCGTCAGCGTGAGATTTTTACAGTTTAATTTCGTCTTCACCAACACCACCGCAGAAACACACTGAAACGAGCGGAGGGGGTAGAAAATTTAAAAACCAATATTTTATTTACCTCCCTGACTGACTACACCGCCCATCCATACATCGCACACATTGTAATCATATTTCGATACTCTCGAGGGGTCGTCGCCCCACCACTCCGTGCCGGTGGTCATCCTCCGGGCTCGTGATTGAATTTAAATTTAATTCCAACCCCGGGGCCAGCGCGGGAAAGAGGTTGAACGCGCACCGAAGGCCCTTTCCGGATGGTCAAGCGGCGTGTTTGTACAGCCGGTACACAGCCCAGCCTCCGCAAGCCAAAATTAAGTTTGTTCAGTTCCAACGCGCACCGCCGTTGTGCGAATCTTTTATTTGCCTTCTTTCACCGCCCGCTGCCGTGTGTAAATTCGTTTTACCGGATTGGAAATTATAATCCCTACCATCACTCCACGCCAAAAAGCGTCGCGAGCGTCGACTCCGGGGCTGTTTATAGTTTCATTAGTGTGTTGGCCACTTTAATTATGAAACCAGTGCGTGCGTTTGTGCGCTCGTCACCCATAAATCAGTGCGTGATTTATGCTTAATCAAAGCGTGTGCTCCCAGCACGAACCTTACAACTCGTTTTGGCACGTTTAAAGTACGTTTCCACCACTTTTTGGGGTGAGTTTAATGAAATTGAACCTGGGGAGAGAGAGAGAAAAAAAAACTAACCAAACGACGTGTTAAGCTAATGAACAAAGCAAGACCCACGTATCCTTACGTTTGCGCCGAGGTAATGCGGCCGTTCGCTAACACAATCGAAGCGCCCTCTTTGTTGGACAAGATAATCGTTGCATGATGCGTTCCGCACCGTACCGTAAGCGAAAGGGGGAGTTACGGTTACGGTGGGTGTAGGACAACTAATTCCACTCGCTAAACATAATGCACTTATGCTGTACGCAGCAGCGCAGCACGGCACGTCTCCCGCGACGGGGCATCACGTCGTAAATCATGATTCGCGCGTACTTTACAATT
>KZ068471.1:14112-24563 GCA_002091845.1 Anopheles cracens | reverse complement strand
GAGGATGGATTTTATATTTATTTCACACCACACCTCCGGGTGCAAAATGAATGCAAATGGCCCGGGATGGCGGATTCGGACCCGGGTTTGGTGTGCGAAGACCACGCCGCAAAGTTTGGCGTTTGCAAAATAACCAAAATCTCACTCACCAGCCACCACCATCCGCTGCTGGGGAAAGTGGCAAATTGCTGCGGGCTGGCGAAATAAATTAGTCTGCAGCGAGGACGACCTCCCACCGAATCCATCCGGGGCAACCTGTGCGAGTGTGTAAGTTATCTGGCGGTTGTTTGCGCGCTGTGTGCTAGTTCGCGCGGCAAAGCACAACACGTAATTCTTTCCATAAATCAAGTGCCTTCAAATTTGCCGCCAGAGGGCACTGCTGCTTTAAGACAGAAATGAAGACATCTCTCCTGGCGCGGACTTTGAATCCCTCGAAGCCGGGCGAGGTGTAAAGTTGTCAGCCCCTAAGCCGGAATCAATTAGTGGCATAAATATTCAAATCGGTTGCGCCTGGCTGTGTGCTAGTTCGCGCGGCAAAGCACAACACGTAATTCTTTCCATAAATCAAGTGCCTTCAAATTTGCCGCCAGAGGGCGCTGCTGCTTTAAGACAGAAATGAAGACATCTCTACAGGCGCGGACTTTGAATCCCTCGGAGCCGGGCGAGGTGTAAAGTTGTCAGCCCCTAAGCCGGAATCAATTAGTGGCATAAATATTCAAATCGGTTGCGCCTAAGATGCTGTGGGGGAGCGCTGGAGCAGCATCGGAGCCACGAGTTTGAAATACTTCGACATATTTATGAGCAGTACTTAAATCACACACCTCCCTTGCTGCCAGTACCCGGTTGCCGGCGAAACAAAGCCACACAAGCCTTTATTAAACCTGGCCCTCCTGCTACAGGGAGAAGGAAGTCAGTGTTGTTGCTAATTAAATTGCTTCCGGAAGGTGAGATGTTGCTGTGCTGTCGCTGGCGGCACGCACACCGGGGGTAGCTGCGAATATGCTCGTAAATTGAGATTTAGCGGGATTAGTGGGTTGCGCCCACTGCAGAAGTACGTGATCGGAACGTGCCCTAGAGGGGGTTGTGGTTTCGTTCAATTTGAGGATGACGTTGACTTCGATAGGCGATTTCCGTTCCGGGGAACTCCTGACATCTAATTAAAGTGTTGAAGCGAAAAACTTCACAATTAAAACGGGAGCGTTCATTTTATTCACTTCAATAACAGTGGAGGTAAAAGGCTGCTGTATCTCTGATTGTTCATTTGAATGTTTATATTCGCTCTCTCCTCTCTCTTTATCTGTGTGTTCTCGTCACACACGCGATTACAAGCGCTTGGCATGTTTTGCACAAACAAAGCTGACAGCACAGAGCTGCATTTATCGTCGCTGCAATTTGCAAGGATCGATTGTGTAGGTGGGCGGGCGTATGTCAATGTTACAATAAACTTCCGACATGCGAAATCCGATCAACGGCCAGCCAGCCAGCTCAGCCTCGTAGTAACAAATGGCTTTATTTTTGCCTGTCGTTTTCGATTGGGAGCGTGGGACACCGAAAACAAAAAAAAGGACATCCAAAAGGCGATCAATAGCGCAAAAAAAATCCACTTAGCACTACAAATTCACCATGAAATTGCCTAATGAAAATGTTTCCGCGGTGTAGCTTTGATTTACACTGCTCCGAACGGGGACGAAATCCAAACGCTCATAAAATGTCAACATGCCAGCCGGCCCCGGGTTTTATTTGCTCCACCCCCGGGTCGAGTTGCAGTTTTCCAGTTGATCGGACCAACAACACTCTCGACGGGTCCCACCGGTAGTGGGGGATCGATTGGGGCCGATGTAAACGCCTGAATAGGCTGGCACGGGTGTTGCATATTTTAAATCGGCGATTCACCCGGATGATGATGCCAATGCAGACAATGCGTGCGTACTGGCGAGTAGATAGGGTGTAAATTCGTTCGGATCATGATTTGATTTTCAAATATCTGGCATGCATTGCTGGCGCAAGGAAGAATACAAATGGACTGAGTTACGTTACACATTAGGGCACGGTTTTATAGAATAATTTGACGGTGTTTATTGGCTTCGCAGGAGCCCTGGATCATGGATTCTTTGTTCGAGATGCAAATGGAGGATTGAAATGTGCCTATTAAAGAGCAAATGTGTTTAAAACGGTGCTTAAATAGCTTTTGTGACGCGTTTAAGAGCAATATAGATCGCAATGCGCCTAAATGTAGGCAATTTGTGTGTTTTTCCTACGGATCCTAACAAACAGACTGCTAACAGACTTCAACGCGATGTTTCTATCGCCTCAGTTTGCAATATAAAGCATCTACTCGATCTCGTTCGATCTGTTGCTATAATTTGTATCCAATAAACGACAATTTGCCCAATATTGAGCCGAAATGCGGAAGCATCGTCTGCCTAATTAGTTGCACCTGTTTTACAGCACACACCCACATTGAGCCTGTTGCTTTCAGGCTTTGCCACACTCATTTCGCAGTTTGTTACCGTGTCTCACAGCAGTAAGCTGTGTGTTCCCTTCGCCCAACACAGAAGGCCCCCCCATCCGGAAACAATAAAGCCCACTCGAAGTCGCAAGCTTGCTCTTGCTGTGAAAAGCGAGTTTCGAGAGATGGGGAGCGAAAAAAAAAACTCCCGCCACAACTTTTCTCCGAAGGGCAACAACGGAGTAACTTCATCGTGCCATCGAAAATCGTCCCCGGGGAACGCAACCGTGGGCAGAGGTTGTTTCCAGCCCGCCGCGCCAAGCTGTTCCCGTTCCAGCACCGAACAGGAGTAGGGATTGCCGGTGCCCCCACGGGTGGGTGTAGCGGCGGAGGTGTTTGGAATTATGCGGGGGGGGGGGGGGGGGGAGGAAATGGACAAAACTGTGTAACACACACAACGCCATCATCCAAGGGTTGCGCGGCGCACGGATGGGAGCCAGGGAAAGCGAAAATGAATGCTCTCGCAGCTCGACAGTAGATGAAACCGAAAGCAACACTGCACAAAAGCTGCACGGAAGCGAGTTTTCGGGGGAGAAAACATTCACGAAAGCTGGTTACGGTGGGAGCGAGGGTGTAGGGTGGAAGACAAAAGTTGCGGAACTAGGACTCGGCGCAAAATGCAATGAAATGTGAGAACAGCTCACAAACGCTGGCACATTTGAGAGATTGATGGGTTTCTTTCTTTTTGTTAACAGTTGCCGTTCCGATCGACCATTTCAAACATTGATGCATTTCACAGGCGCCAGATGTGTGATTGAAGTCTGGTGAGCAGCATTTGGATACGGAATTGTAATCAGAGGCGGATTTGTTCACAAATGGACAGGTTGGGTGCAGATTTGTTTTACAGTTAGGATTAAAAATTAAAGCAGATTTTCAATTAGATTTCATATCATATACCAGTAATTGAAATAAATATTATAGAAAAATATAGATCATAATACAGCACCTTCGGCAGGTCCCACCAAATCTCAGACATTACACTGAAGAGCCTGTTCAAATTTCTTACGAAACGTCCCAGTCTCGATGAGGTTTGGAGCCCATATCATGTATCATCAAGTGAAAAAATATTATTAAAAAATATAGCTCATAATACCCAACCTTCAGCAGATCCCACCACATCTCAGACTTTACACAGAGTATTCTGTTAAAATTTCTCACGAAATGTCTAGGTCTCGGCGAGGCTTAAAGCCCATATCATGTATCAGTAATTGAAAAACCTATTATTAAAAAATAAAGCTCATAATACAGCACCTTTAGGAGGTCCCACCAAATCTCAGAAATTACGCTGAAGAGCTTGTTCAAATTCATCACGAAATGTCTTGTTCTCGGCAAGCTTCGAAGATGATATCACGAATCAGTAGTCATAAAAAACAATTATTAAAAAATTTAACTCATAATACAGCACCTTCGGTAGGTCCCACCAAATCTCTAGACATTACCTCTACAGTGTAATTGTTCAAATTTCTCACGAAACGTCCAGATCTCGACAAGGCTAGAAGAGATTTTAGTACTGTACATTATCAATAGGAACATTTACAAACCCATGATTACTACGTTGAATGATCCCAGTTCAATATATCCGAAATTGCTTCTCCTTCCTGTAACAATTTCATATGTACAAGTTGTACACTATCAAACGGTTCTCAAATAATAAAAAACAACATCACGAATTTAACAGCAGTTTTTAGCAAAAAACCCGCTTGAAAAAAAAACGCTGCACGATAAATCTTGTTGTCACCTTTCTCTCGGCACCGAACGCGGGCTGGCCGTTCCGGAACTCATCTAAGCTTAACGACCGGTCGAAAGATAAAACAAGGACATTATAAAATTATCGGCCCACCCAACCCGGTCGGCTCTGGACCGAAAATAAACGCACGGGACCGTATCCCCCGCGTGACAAATCGGTCTCGCCGAATTTGATTGACCAATTTTTCACGCGTTATCCGCCAGATCCCCCCACCTTGCCTGGGCATGTGACGGGGGCCGTGCGCGATTTGTTTGGATTTTAACCCACCTGCCTCGGCGACCGATGTGTCGAACGGGTGAAAACGTGTGTCCGACAACATGGCGGCGGTGGTCGCGCGCTCTGCGTTTCGGTGCTCGGTGTGTCGGCCCCGGTAAACATTTCGATCATTCCACCAGGCAATAACTCTGTTTACGGGTTACCCCCAGGCGTCCCACCTCTCCGGTGACAATGAATCATCCCGGTGGGTGGCTGCTGGGTGGCAACGTTCCAGTGGAAATGGCGACGAAAAATAGAGCCAAACACGGGGAAAAAAGAAACCAAACGAGCCTCCGAACGGGCTCCGACGGACTCCAGACAGCTGGAAGTGATGAATGATTTCATATTAAATAATTTATTAAATACCATAAAGTCACAGCAGACGCGGCGAGCGGGAACCGCTGGCTGGCCGACGGAACCGTGTGGAAATGGAGCGTCGCTTTCGATGAAGTGCTCGCATTTCCACGCTGCCGTATGTTGCCACACCGTGCGTATGAAAAATAAAGAAAACTTCTCACCCAACATGCCCACAAAACAGTGCGCAACAAAAGCGCGAATGGGCAGGGCAACAACAACAACAACAACAACAACAACAAAAAACAAGAAAACCAAGCACTACAACGTATTACTCTTTCACTCTCCGGTCAGAGTCACCACACACTACTAACGCACTGCGTGTGTGCCATAAATTTATTCGGTCGGTTCATTTTCACGTTCCACATGGAAAAATCGCGGCGGGCGTTTGCTGTGCGGTGACCAATTTTCCACCAGCGCCAGGGTTGGGCACGGAGGAGGAAAGCAGCGCTCCCGAAAGGCTCGTGACAAAGCGAAACTAACTTTCACAGCCCAATTGTTTGCTGTCGAGGTGCGTTTTTTTTTCGTTCGGTATTCGTTACTAAAATCGTTTTCGGTGGGATGTTTTTTCTTTTGGGAAACAGTGAAAATGGAAATATGCAGCAGTGGCACCAGCAGGCAGGCTTGACGACGCTTTGACGACCGTCAGTGGAGATAAATTTGGCCCATCGAGTGAACACCGTTTCATCCGAGTTTTTGGTCACTGTTTTTTCAGTTTTTTTTCTCGCTCACTCGGTCCGATCTGTATTCCAATATAGCGCTGCGTGTTTGACCGCAACAAATGTTGCTGCGACAAATTTGACTGAACCCTGCTGGCTCAACACGGGAGCACGCACGCACGTCGGTTTATCGCCGAGCTGAGAGGAGCTTGGTGTTTGAAAGTTTGTAGTATGAATACAATTTAGAATGGAATTTGAATATAAGTTCAAAAAAGGTTAAAAAATGAATCTATGCATCTAATCTGTAGAAAGCTGATAAATAGAGCGATAGAGAAGCGTTGGTGTAGCGCTTATTGCATACTTTCTGGCGCAAATATAATGTATTCGCCTAAATGTATGCAATATGTATATAAACGTTGAAGCAGCACATTATTGACGCATTATTTGTCAAACACGAGTTCCATGACTTTTTTATAAAAGTAAAACTCATACCACTGAAAGAACGTGATTGATTAGATTCGTACTCGTACTGGTCTTTGGGAAAGATTCATAATACGTCAAACGGAAAACGATAAAGCTCGGGAGCAGAATCGAAAAGAGAAGCCCATTTCTTCAGCTCCACCGAGCCACTGCTGCCAATTCGAAAGCACAAATTTTGCTCGTAAAAATCACCAAAATTACTAGTGGTTGAGCGCCGGTGGTTACACCGACCGTTTCCACCGAGAAAAGGAAAAAAAAATACCACGGCAGAGCGTTTGGGCCGTAAAATTTACGAGAAACATCAAAAGCTTACCAGCGCGTCCCACGTTTCCTGCTTCATTCCCATTTCCCAGGCGCTTTTCCGTGATTTATCCGTTTTGATTGACTCGCTGTCATGGCGGTCTCCGCTCGGGCGGATTTCCCAACACTCGAATCTCCGCCTGTGTTTGATCGGGCGCGCAAAATGAACTTCCCCAGGCCGACGATCGCAGCAGGAAAAAATCGGCCACGGAGGGGCGCGCGCAATGGTACAACAAAATAATAGTCCCTATAAATTTGATTGTTATTCGAGGAAATAAACTTTTAATTTCGTTCCTGCCGACATGCCGGCAGCCCCTCGGTTGCCACATTTGTTGACAATGAATTTTCCGCGCCCGTTGTGCGCGGAACTGCAGTTAAGGAGCAGGAAATATCAACACGCCACGCATTAAATCCGCGGCCGCCGTGAACGAGCCGCTTTCCTTTCGGAACGGAAATAAAACACACGCACACCAGCACACCGCAACCCGCAAAACCGTCCGCATAATCGGAGAGCCGGGAAGCGATGAAACCTTCGCCCCGTTCGTTCTATTTGATCGATGGTAGCTGGAGGTCGTGCCTTTACAACCGAAGCGCACCCGCGCGACCGACCCAATTCCGCGGGCATGGGAAGCTTCCGGGCAGGTGTTTCGTGGCACGTGTGTAGCGCCGCTTCGAGTTTCGTTGCGGAGCGTCTCGTGTATGAACCACGCCGGGGGCCTTGCTTCGCTATAGCGACTGGGTTGGGGGACGTTGGGAAAAGTTTCATAATCAACTGATACCGCCGCGTAACGAGGGTTTTGAGGGCAATAAAACAGTTCAGGGTACGGTGCAACGCGTGAGAGTTAAAAACCGATTAGGAATAATATTCAAAAAACCGCCTAAATGTATGCAATTTTTACTATTTTCGTGTCTACTCTGCTTTCTTTGCGATTAAAGCGAAGATTGCCAATATTTGCCCCAACGTTTTATCAGTCAGCGTGCTTTATTATGGTTGTTAAAGCTAACGCCTAAATGTATGCAATGTCAACTATACTAACGCTTCATTCACAATATGTCATAGTTCCCTAATGAAGAACTTTTGAAGGAGCTTTCTGAAATATTTTGCATTGTTATATTAACCGAAGAGAAAACTTTGAGTAAAAAAAGAAAAAAAAATAATACATTTGTTTAAGATAAATAAAGCAAAACTATCACATCATCGCATCAGTGAACCAAACAAATACATGCAGACGTTTGCAAGGTTCCACCATATGGAATCAGCCAAACAACCACATGAAGCGATAAACGTTTCACCTTTCAACCGATTGCAATGAGGACCCCCATCAGCCGATGCGTTGCAAATGGGGTCTTGCAGGAAAAAGGCAGCTGCAGATAAAACCAACCCACACAACATCAATGCATGTGAAAATCCTTGCTGGTGATGGGTTTTCGCAGCCGTTTGCCCCGATATCCTAGTGATGGGTGGGAAATATTGCTTATCGACCAAACCTCACCCGTTTCTTCCACTCCCACATTGCTCCCCATTGCATACCACCCTTACCAAGGCAGCTCGTAAAAACTCACGCCCACGCAACAATCAGCAGGCGCGTTATAGTCGAGGGAAACCAGCGACGCTATCGCCGGCCCGCCAACGACTCTATCGTATATGGACGTGCGGGGAGTAAGGATTAGAAATAAGAAGGACATTTTTAGCTCGCTCTAAGCAGCACGCAGGAAGGACAGTGATCTGTTGCGCTACCCCGCAAGTGCACTGGTGGACGGACGTTGCTGCCTGCATGCGCCGCTTCATCGCTTCCGAGCAAGTTGCATCTTGTCGCCGTCGTGGCATGTCAAAAGTAAACCTCAGAAGCCACAGATTCTGCCACAAACAGAGCCCACACTGCGCGGAACTGCAGTTAAGGAGCAGGAAATATCAACACGCCACGCATTAAATCCGCGGCCGCCGTGAACGAGCCGCTTTCCTTTCGGAACGGAAATAAAACACACGCACACCAGCACACCGCAACCCGCAAAACCGTCCGCATAATCGGAGAGCCGGGAAGCGATGAAACCTTCGCCCCGTTCGTTCTATTTGATCGATGGTAGCTGGAGGTCGTGCCTTTACAACCGAAGCGCACCCGCGCGACCGACCCAATTCCGCGGGCATGGGAAGCTTCCGGGCAGGTGTTTCGTGGCACGTGTGTAGCGCCGCTTCGAGTTTCGTTGCGGAGCGTCTCGTGTATGAACCACGCCGGGGGCCTTGCTTCGCTATAGCGACTGGGTTGGGGGACGTTGGGAAAAGTTTCATAATCAACTGATACCGCCGCGTAACGAGGGTTTTGAGGGCAATAAAACAGTTCAGGGTACGGTGCAACGCGTGAGAGTTAAAAACCGATTAGGAATAATATTCAAAAAACCGCCTAAATGTATGCAATTTTTACTATTTTCGTGTCTACTCTGCTTTCTTTGCGATTAAAGCGAAGATTGCCAATATTTGCCCCAACGTTTTATCAGTCAGCGTGCTTTATTATGGTTGTTAAAGCTAACGCCTAAATGTATGCAATGTCAACTATACTAACGCTTCATTCACAATATGTCATAGTTCCCTAATGAAGAACTTTTGAAGGAGCTTTCTGAAATATTTTGCATTGTTATATTAACCGAAGAGAAAACTTTGAGTAAAAAAAGAAAAAAAAATAATACATTTGTTTAAGATAAATAAAGCAAAACTATCACATCATCGCATCAGTGAACCAAACAAATACATGCAGACGTTTGCAAGGTTCCACCATATGGAATCAGCCAAACAACCACATGAAGCGATAAACGTTTCACCTTTCAACCGATTGCAATGAGGACCCCCATCAGTCGATCCGTTGCAAATGGGGTCTTGCAGGAAAAAGGCAGCTGCAGATAAAACCAACCCACACAACATCAATGCATGTGAAAATCCTTGCTGGTGATGGGTTTTCGCAGCCGTTTGCCCCGATATCCTAGTGATGGGTGGGAAATATTGCTTATCGACCAAACCTCACCCGTTTCTTCCACTCCCACATTGCTCCCCATTGCATACCACCCTTACCAAGGCAGCTCGTAAAAACTCACGCCCACGCAACAATCAGCAGGCGCGTTATAGTCGAGGGAAACCAGCGACGCTATCGCCGGCCCGCCAACGACTCTATCGTATATGGACGTGCGGGGAGTAAGGATTAGAAATAAGAAGGACATTTTTAGCTCGCTCTAAGCAGCACGCAGGAAGGACAGTGATCTGTTGCGCTACCCCGCAAGTGCACTGGTGGACGGACGTTGCTGCCTGCATGCGCCGCTTCATCGCTTCCGAGCAAGTTGCATCTTGTCGCCGTCGTGGCATGTCAAAAGTAAACCTCAGAAGCCACAGATTCTGCCACAAACAGAGCCCACACCGAGGGGGAGGAATCGGGCGAAGAGATGCTGAGAAAAAAAAACCGAAGGGCACAGGATAACTTCGTCCCGGAACGGTTCCATCGGTTGAGTGATTTTCAACTTTTCTGCAACACTTTTCCACTTCGTCATGTAACGCTCGTTTTTGCCGGCGTTGTCGTCGTCACACACTTTGCGCTCTTTACAACTTAGAGAGCAACACGTGCGGGGCCGGTCCCCTTTTTCTCCAGCACTCTAAAGCGCACCGAGGCGAATGCTAAGCGTATGGCAGCAAGTAGAGCACACCGGGGGTTGTTTTTTTATCCACCCCACCACACTGCGCTGGCCGTATGCGAAAGACGAACATGACACGAACGATGTTCGTGGTGGCAACAAGTGCACAAAGGGGTTGCCCCTGGATGCTTATAATTGGTGCAACGTGACAAAGATGTTGCTCCACGTCGTCGTCGTCGTCCTGGTCGGGGAGAAGAATCTGTTTTCAAGAGTATCCTGTGGTTGTGGAACTTTTTTTTCGCCGACAACTGCAAAGTTGCACCTCGAGCACTCCTCCCCGAACAACGGCTGCATTAAAGTTTTCGTTCACGAAGTGTTCATTACGCCATACAGTTTTCCGGCGAATGAGTTTAATAAGAGCTTGTTCTATCGGTACCGCATACCATGCTGAAATCGCTGCTGTTTTGAACGCAAACCAGTACATACCTGCAATGACAGAGAAGAACAAAAATATAAATTAGTATATGCAAGCGAA
>KZ068471.1:0-14102 GCA_002091845.1 Anopheles cracens | reverse complement strand
AAGCATAGGGTCAGACCAGCTTTATGCCTCTAGACGATGCATGCAATGCATTTTATGAACACAATTGCATACCTTCAGGCGCAAAAATGTCACATCAATACGCCTTGGACGTTTAGTTAAAACTTTAAACGTTGGAAAATGCGTGCCTGTTTAAACATTTGAAAACAAAGCTTAAAATTTCTTACATTTATCGAGTGCAAAATGCCAATAATGTACCCAACGAAACTAATCGCCTCGTCGCGAACCTAATGAAAACGCATAAATCACTCAACCGCTCACCCACACCACGGGCTCCCGATACACAACACATTAGGCTATATTTTGTTTCGGTTACTGGTGTGTGTGTGTGTGTGTGTGTGTGTGTATCAACGCCACCATTGTCCTTCTAAGCACCCGCGCATCGACAGCGCGGTGGCATGCGTGGTTGTGGTGATGGCCCTTTTTCGGCCCATTCATCAGATGCAGCTCATTGATGCACACAGCCGCCATTTACTTCATATCGTCGCAACGCAAAAACCAGATTGGAACGAAGAAAAAAAAAGCCCACCACCACAATATATCAGAGCAGCAGCAGCATACGCTTTTGTTTTGCGATCGTCCCTTTCACCGGGGGTGGGAGGCGCTGGGGGTCGATGTGCTGATGTGGGCGATAATTTTATCACATGCAGGTTCGCGCGAGCGCGCGCGCGCGCCCATGCACACGACGCACACTATCGGAAGGACATTCTCAAGCACGCAGGCAGAAGCGAAAACAACAAAAAAAAGAGGCAACCGAACCCCGTGTGAAGCGAGCAGCAGCACCGTGCGCTGAAGTGGCTGCTGCCCGTCAACGGCGATAATTTATTCATGATCGTAAAAATAATAAATTCATTAACATTAAATTATAATTATTACAATTATGCACTTTCCCAGCGGGCGCGAGACCCGGCGCGCTCGGTCAGCGAGGCGACGGCGATGGCGTTCGATTTCGTGCGAGTGTGTGTGTGTAAGCGTGAGCGAGAGAGAAAGTAAACCGAGCTGGGCTGCTGCTCATTCGGTTTAATGTCATTGCATTTCGATGCAGCATTTTATGCATACATGCAGCACCTGAACCACGAGCCAGGTGAGCCCACGCGCCCAGCCAAGGCGCGAGGGAGAGCGAGCTAGCGCGAGCGTTTAATGAACATTCATTAGTGCGCTTCCATCGCGGCTGGCTTGGTCAAAACCCTCGGTGGGAGGGACTATTTTCCACACCAATGCCGGTTACGCTTTCAGAGCCTTTTTTATGCGTACATTCTCTTGCGCCTCCGATGGGTGCAATATGTTTCCCTTCGTGGACGTGGTGGACGTGGCTGACTGGCGATTAGAGTCACTGTAAGGCGCGTCATTAATTGGGAACACTCGACTCGTGGAGGCCATGGAGGCGCCTGGTTGCGCTCGGAATTAAAACCGAGTTGATAGTAAAGTTATCTTTTGTAATTGTTTAAATTTATTTGATTGCGAATATATAACAGGAAGCTATACCATGGTTTTTTATCGGTATTTATCCGATTTAAAATTATATGTTCAAGATTCGTTTAAATAACATAAATTAATATTGCCATAAAAGCGGTAAAAAACACATAATCTGGACGAACATTTTTTTAAAGTATGTTAAACAAAAGGAAAAAGTGTAAAAATGAGGTCCTTTATAGATTGAGATGTGATCCCTCATTTTAAAAGATGGGACATTAAGAGCCTTCTCAAATTGGTTGTTTCACATTCCTCTCGAACTTTACGCACTATTTGCTCTTTGAACGAAGACAAATATATTCCAATATTCCACTCTCTCTCTTTCTACCTAAGAGATGATGCAAATAAATTCAGTTAAATATGTTCCGGAACATTCCACAATCCCATACCGTTGCACCAACAATCCAAAAAGATAAAGCCGTTAAAATATTGTGTCCCACCATTCTCACATGACCTACATTGCGACGCACGCAGCATAAACATCGGAAACAGGTGTGTGTACGCCCAGAAGGCGTCCACCAGACAGGTTGAGGCATCCCTGAACCTAAGCCTCTTTTGTGTCCTATATCTACACTCTTAGGTATGGAGCAAAAAAACCCTTCGAAACGAAGACGAAGGGTCGCACAAATTTATCCCATTTTGCCGAAAGAACTAGTTTGAACCTTTCCGTTTCGAAATGGCATAAAATAGAGCGTTTTTTTTTTGGCCCACAACTGGCACAACTAGTTGCCGCGTCTTCTTACTGGCTCTGGCGCTGGGACAGTAGGCAGACAACAACCCTTTACCTTTCCTCCGCCGACCGTTCCTCCTGCGGAAGGATTTCAGTTCAAAATTATTCATGGGAAAAATGTAAATATGCGTGCTGGTGGTCTTTATGTCTACCTGGGCAGCGGAAAGGGACTGACCCAAACCACCGCCGCAATCAACCGATCCTTCTGGTGCGTCTACCGCGAGACAGGTTACCGGGATACGCCAACAACAACAACAGCCAAAAAAAAACACATAAATGGTCCACAAGTGCCACCACCGCCCGTCGTGATCCTTTCGCTCGTTTAATCCTTTTTCTGCGTTGTTCGTTTTGCTCTCGAGCGTCCCTCCTTTTTCTGCGACGTGCGACGGATTTCGGTTTTCAAAGCGAATCTCAAGGACCTCACCACCGCGCTCACTCTTCACTCGTTTGCTGTATTTCTTAACCCCTAAACAAACGCCCTCGAGTGAACTCTCGCCGGTCGCCGGCAAGCAGCCGAGCGAGAGCAAACGGTACGGAATGAGAGGATTTAATTTAACAAATCTTATTTAAATATTATTCTACAGCCGGCGATCGGGGAGGCCTACCGTGCCACCGAGCCAGGCAGAGGCACTCGAAATTATCCTGCCCAGGAAATGTACTCGACTGTTGGTCGACCGCTGGTGCTGGTCTTCCGTGAGCCAAACGGTTAAATGAATCATGGGGCACAACGTTTACGGATGATTTGCATGAATCTTTTGCACCCTTTTCGGGACGTCCCGTTTGCCAAAGAGCAATGAGCTTCCGCTCTTTTCGGCCAATTAAAGCGTCAATCCGGATGGCTCGAGGAAGACGGATATCATTTGAAAGGAGTCCTTGAGTGTGGTTAGCATTTAGTTTAAAACCACAGGAAAAAAATGCTTTAATACAACAGAATATAAAATACAAAATTCATTATATAGAAATATAGAAGAGATATAAAAAAAATAAAACAAACATAGAAACAGCACAATTCATCTGCTACATTCCTATAACATTTGTTTCAAATCTAAACAAATTAGTAATAAACATAAATTGATTCATAAGAACAGAATCAGTGAAATATAATGCGAAAAAAATATAAAAATGATAAAAAAGTATAAAAACATGATATGAATGCATTATAAAACTGATTATGATAAATATGGTTTATAACGTATTATACTTTTGAACGCATTAACGATAATGATGAAAGCAATATTATAAAACAGAACGAATAAAATACACTTATTATTGAGATTTTTTATGTTTTTTTTGTATTTTTAAAGAACGTTTTTATTTGTATTCTGAGTTTCATATATTTTGTGTTTTATTTTAATAACTTTCAACGCTTTTCAACAGCAAAACCAGATTGGAACTGAGTTTCATAAAAAAATATAACTTTGACTGTTATGGAGCACAGCAACAAACCAAAAAAAAAAAAGCGAAGAACGCACCAGATTATCTCGTAAGCTCTTGACGCATGCTTCATCCTTTTAATGGGCCAGAAAACAACCCCACAACAAAATCCCATCCCCCCATCTGTTTATCGACGGAAAGGATACACCACCCCGAAAAGCGTGCAGTGGGCAAGGAAAGCGACACGCGCCCCGAAAGTACAACTCATAAAAATGCCCGACCGGAGGTCGTAAAGTGTCGTAAATTTTATTTCCCAACAGCGAACGCCACGCCACGTAAGTAACGATGCGACGTTTAATTATGCATCGCTGCAATTATCTCCCTCGGTTGATGCTTGCGGTTGAAAGACGCGGTATGCATGCCCAGGGTGGTCAGGCATGTTTGGCGAGCGTTCGATTAACCATAAACGGACAAAATGAAATTGAAATGGATGAAAAGGAGTTTTTTTTGTTTTGCTTCCATTTTTGCTGTTTGAGAAATCGTCTCTTTTTCATCTTGTTTCGGCGAGTCGCAAATGGAACTCATGTATCACTTATTTTGCCCGCCTCCTTTATCTCAACGACAGGAAGCTTAGAGGGTTTTTATTTCAGTTGAATTTCTCACGAAGAAAAAAATAGAATATCGGCTTTGCGCTTCGAAAAAACACACACAAACCCTAAACCGAAACTAATATTCCGCCGTAAATGCCGACCATCCCACACACAGCCCGCTCTCTCTTTCTCTCTCGGCTGTGTCTTAAGAGTACCCTCGAGAGAACATTTACGGCCTTCATCTAATATGGATTGTGAGTGAATATTTTATTGATCACAACGTGGCGGAGGCGGACACGGAGCAAAACCATACGACGGTCGAAATGAAATTTTGATCCCTTTACAGCGCACGCAACTTACACGCGGACCAACCAGCATCCAGAGCAGTAGTAGCAGCAACTAAGAAGGACACACCGAGAGAAACATCAAGGAAAAAAAACCCCACCAGAGAGGTCGTCAAGTAAAGAGGCGTCGAGAAGAGTCCCAACAGTGGAAGATGAGGTTAGGAAATAAAAATTGCACAACCCTCGGTGTGGTGGTTCGAAAAATTCGTTAGAAATCAAAAATGGACGGAATAAAACATGCGAAATGGAGAGAAAAAAAAATGAACCGGCGCATTCCCATCCCGCAAGGACAGCGAGCGACTTCCAAACGTGTGTGTGTTTTACGAGCGAGGCGAGAAGCTCATCGTGGTGGCCCGCGTCTTAAGCCAGTGACAGCGGTGGGATCAGGATCAGGTACACCGTAACAAACAAAAAATGTCGAAATTCGCGAATTTAGGAAACCCCTTTTTCTTGCCGTGAGAAAACGGCCCGAGACGGGCGATCGTAAAACGTAGCACGCCGTGAGAGTCGAGGCGAGCTCAAATTTACGATACACCTTGCGCGCCGCCACTCGCGGTTGCGTAAGTAGTGTGTGTGCGTGTGGATTTCGGACCCATCTAGCGCAGAAGGACGAAAGATCTCTCATCCGTTTTATGCGGGCTTGTTTCCTTTTTTTTGCTGCACTGTTCCACCCAGTGTCGGTGTGTAACACGGGTGAGACACAAATAATTTAGCACACAAAACATTTTGTATTTATGACGCTGCGCGTTACGAGCGCCCGCGCGCCCGCACACGACAGGAGGGCATCATGATCGGAAATCGTAAAAAAAAAATCAAACGACCCAAACGGAGCACCTCGTTTGGAGGCAAGCGTACCGGAACGATCCTGACGGAGACATCGGCACGCAAGGAGCCGGGACGAACGAGTAAAGTACAACACTAATAAAGGGGGAAAGGAACAACAAACAAACGGAGCAAACGTATCAACCCCGGGGTTGGGCCGCGTATTGAAGAACGAACTAATATTTACGACTGCACTACCGGAATAAACCAAACCCGACTCTCAAATTATCATAATTTTCCCCGAAGAAATTATCGTTCCGAAGCGGTCACGAAACCGGGCCGGGAGAAAGTTCTTCTTCGCGCTGGCCGAAAACTTGCACAAACCCAGCACCATCAAACGAATTGATGAAATTTAAATTCCACTTCCTCCAGCCTGCGCGACGAAAGTGAACTCTTTTCAAGAAACGACTTTTCTTCCTTCTTTGCGCGGTGGTATCGCGCGTTCTTCCTTGAGCAAATTTGAATAACTTCTGCTCCGGGGGTGCGTCGCGGCGCGGTTGCACTGTGTGGGTGCGTGTGTTTGTGCGGTTTGTGGCGGGAAGAGAACTCCGGGGTTACTTAGCAGAGAGTTTGATGAGGGAAAGTTTTGTTGTTTTTTTCCGCCATCGTTGTTGTTGTTGCTGTAAACGATATTTTACTGCGAAAAAAAAATCGATCAAAAAAAGTCTACTTAACTACAACATAAATTGGGCATTGCTTCAATTAGATCGGTTCACACGAGTCGAACTTTGCTCGAATTTGTACGATCTGCGAACCTTTTTTGTCAATGTATTAGTGAGTCGAGCTATGTTCGCCGAGTCTGTTTCAAGTAGAAAAGGTTATCCAGTAATAGTGTGCGTGAAGTTCGTCATCAAAAGTTCGACTCGTGTGAACCCACCTAATCAAAGTTAAACAGATACATGTCGTTTGCTTTGGAGATTAGCTTTGTTTTTCAAATCAAGGAGAAATTTGCAAATAAACATCCCAAACCCTAAGCAATTTCTAACGAACAAGCGAATATAAGGGCAATGTGTAGTATTCCAACACCATACAAATTTTGTTTAAATATATAAGCCTTCCAAAACTTCCAAGCGAGAAAATTTTTGGAAAACCATGCTCCAAAACCATTTACAAGGCATGTGAAGTTTCCATTTCAATTTCCACAAACTATAGCCGTCAACCACAACCGTCTTCAGGCACCTCGAGTGTAACGTGTACACCAGACAGTATCCCCCAAACGTCATCACCATTAAAGTTTGCGAAAACGCCAAAAAATAAGCATATTTTTTCTACCCAACTTTGGGAAAGCGAAAACTACTTCCATCTTATCAGTTCCCGCCTCCAGAGCAGCGCCAACAACATGTTCACAACAACAAGCTCCAGTCGATCACGGTAACGAAGAGAGTAAAAAATAAGAAGAAGAAAGCACCCGTTGTCGACAAAATCTTACAAAATTGGCAAGACGGTGTTACCAGCGAGAAGAGAGAAGAAAAAAACCGCCTGTGATTGGCCCTGCTGGCCTTTTAATGGCATACTGTGTGCGAGAGGAAGCAGCGGCGCCCGGACCGGACTCGAATAAAACGATTTAAAATGGCTTTTCTTCCGAGCCGAGCCGAATGGCGCGCGCCCGGCTGGAGCCGAAGCAAAACGACTTCCGGTACCGGGTCGTCGGTGGCTGCCGCTGACTTGGCACCCCCTGCAGAGAAAGGAGGCGCCCGGGGTTAGTGAAACCTGCATTATACATTAAACTTTCATTCCGTGCCGAGAGCTCCAAATGGTGGTGGTGGTGGTGGGCCTGAAAATGTGGCAAAATCGTAACCTCGAAGAGTTAGTGTGGCCGCTGCTCTGGCCGCTGCTATGGTGTTTGTAATGATTTCGTTTGCTCCACGGCACGAGCACACACATGCACGGGCTGGGTCACTTTATCGTGCGCTAATTTTCCTCTCCACCACTCGCACACTCACACACACGCAAGTACACGGGCCCGTGTTTGCTGCATATGAATAATTGATGTCTGGTGGAAGACGTTGGAATGCCAGTGATCGTCCCTGTCCGCACGACGCGGTCGGGGCAAGCGTGTGCGATGGTCATAAAACTGGCGACGTCATGTCTGCGCCCTGTGGTTCGCGGGCAGGAGGTTCGGTTGGAGTTTTTGAAGTGCATCATTTATACATGCTGCTCCTTTTCCTTCCGCATGTGTGTGTGTGTGTTTACTTTTCCACCTCCCCCCTCCTAGCCCACCATATAAATAACGTTACATTTGGCATTGGGAAAGCGAAGGAACTGTCTCAAAACTGTCGCTCGCATCCGTGTACGGATGCTGATCAGATTACATCTATTTTCGAATTCAAGCACATTTCTTTTCATTGCAAAGCAGGCGGGGGGGGTATTTGCTTTTCCCCTACCCACCCCTCGGGAGGAGACGTTGTCATCGCAGCCGATAACTTCCTTTTTCCGAATGTTAGTTAACAGCACATCGGCAGCGGGAGCAGCAGCTGCAGTTAGTTCCCGATGTTTTCCGAGCTCGGGGGAGGATGTGATCGGAAAATTATTCAAACTGCGCTGCTGCCACCTCACCACCCCACCCACAGTAACAAGCGGGGCGCGGGTAAATCTGTTCCGGAACGCAAATCGCTGTTCTGCTGTTCGAGAAAGGAAGCCCCATCGCAACAACCGGCAGCAGCAGCAGCAGCTGTGGCAGCGCTTATCGATTTACTTAACAAAATAAATGATACAATCGATGATTCTAAAGCACATTCCATTATCGGGGGACTGGGCTGGTCGGGTGGTAGTAGTGGTGTAAAGGATGGCGCAGCAATCGATATCGATACTCGGCTTTTTCCACCGGGAACCGGGACAGCCGCGGGTGCAAAGCCCCTCGTGTCGCGACGGAGGGATCGGTTTCGGATTAAGCGGGAAGCAATCACGGCACCGGGGTGTGTTCCGCCCGATGACAATCGCGTTTTTCCCAAAAGCCAAGCTGCTAGGACTCCAAGGACACACACACCATCGTCTTGCACCAGTTCTGTAATCGTCATTCGCGCATAACTGCCGCGCTCTGGCCAAGAGCGAAGGCGAAGAGCCGCGGCACAAAGCGTCGTAACACAACCTGGTTATTGTTTGGGTTTTCCGTGTCGTTTTTCAAACGTCCGCCGCACCCTTTCACACACTGCACTCCACCTCCTCGTAAGCAGAGAAGGAGTACGATTTACGGCGAAAAAGTGGGCGCGCGCTTATCGAGAAGCGGAGCGCCGGAAGGAAACGGAGCCGAAAAGGTGTGTTCGAAACATTTGCGCCGGGAGTGGGCCGCCGTAAGGCGTTATGACGATCCCCGAAGAAAGGCTTTTCGGAAGCCTGCTTTCCTTCCTTCCTTAACGAGAAGCGCTTTCGCCGTGATAAGCGATTTCGTTGCGCTCTCGCCTTGGTGGTAACCCTTTTTTGGCGGTCTTCAAATCCTATTGTTGGAGGAAAAGTAGGACGCTTTATGTCGAATCGGATTGAATCGGTGGTTGAATGCGGAAAGGTCATCCGCGCAGCGTTGTACGGTGGTGCAGAGGACGTGCTTATCGCTGGTCGTGTGCGTGGTCGAGTCTTGTTTTTTAGGTGGAGCAAAACATGTGTACTACCTGTGTGGGGTGAGCGTGAACCTTTACCGATTCGGGGTGAGAAACGTTGCTATACCAATTTTCCGCCAGATGGCGTGATATTGTCCATGGCGCCTTTGGGTATGCAATTGCACGTCGTTTGCTGTATACTTAATAATGTTGAAGCTATATAGAAAAAATTGAGATGTTTTTTTTGAGAAAATGATTATTTAATCGAGTATATAATGTCCTTTGCATCCATACCACTGTGCGGTAACATATGTCCAGCGGTAGTCCCAATCAGCGTTTGACAGCTGTCAGTCTTCTGTACTAATTATGATAAAAAATCTCGGGAAAAATAAAAAATAACGAAGTTTAAACTGATTTGCATTACATGTATACGGTTTATTTGATTAGATCTCTTTTAGGTAGGTTTGGGATGGGGAGTTCTGCCAAATTAAAGCCGCCTTGTATGACAACTGTAGCTGCCATGTATCCTGTCAAACGTATCATCACTCTTAACTCTTAACGAATTGATTCAAGTTCAGTAGGAAATGTTTGGAATGGTACTCATCCCATTAGATAACACCGTCTGGTGTATATTGGAATGTGATAGTTTAATAGAGTTCATAATTCTTCAACATCTATATCTTTGGACTTCCATTTAGTACTGGGATTCATTGGGATCTGTTGGGATCCATTTAGACTAGACCAAGGTCTATTAGAATACAAGCAAGGCTAGCCATTGCCTAAGGTCCAGCTTTTCAAATCCTCACCCTTCTTACACTGAGCCAAATTGGATCCTATTTTCCAAGCGATTGGTTGAACTCCTCCCGCCCTAGTTGCCCTAGGTAAAGCAGTTCGCTTCTCCCCATAACCGATCGGAAAAAAACCACGCGCGCCTTCGCGCCAGGATGTCTCGACAAGATGAGCGTGTAAGTAGCGATTTACTGCAGTGTGTACGCCCCTCCCCCAACTAGCCTGCCCCAAACGCAGACGGCGCGTTGTGTGGCGTGTTTGGAGGTAATTTTGCCTTTTCCCACGTTTGACGTTGTTTCGGTGCTCATCAAACCCGAAACCCCACTCCCGCCGGAAGGTGGTTCCGAATGCGGTTCAGTTGGTGGTCACGATGTGTACGCCACCGATCCTGCCTCAACCGCCGTTTTGCGGATCGCTGTTTCCTGGAAAATGTCTATAAATAATTGACTGCGTGTGGTACACCTTCCCGCGGTACCAGAACCGATTGTAAATAATATCACCTACTGTGCGCGGCGAGAACAAAACGGCAAAAATACGCCGGCGGCGGCGTCGGCAGCGCATTAAATCTGTAATTATGTACGTCTAGCCACGGGCGCGAGAACATGCCGCTAGGGCGTCGTGTTCCTTGGTTCGAAACCGGCCCGCCATCGACTGATGTCTGAGGCGAATTCTTCGAAATGTGATACCGAGCAACTCATTTCGATGTCGACTCTATTAAAGGCTCGTAAAGAAGAAATGTTCATATCCTTTTTTCGCCCCCGTTTCAACACAATCTCACCAGCTCCCTGGGACACTGGAGCTTGAAGAGGTGGAGTGTCCCTGTGTGCAGGAACAGGGGAAAAAACAACACGAACACGCCACTGGTGCCGCAGTGTGACGTGATCCTGGGACCTCACACACACACACTCCAACCGAAGCTCCTGCCCGCGAACCACAGGGCGCAGACATGACGTCGCCAGTTTTATGACCATCGCACACGCTTGGCCCGACCGCGTCGTGCGGACAGGGACGATCACTGGCATTCCAACTTCTTCCACCAGACATCAATTATTCATATGCAGCAAACACGGGCCCGTGTACTTGCGCGTGTGTGTGTGCGAGTGGTGGAGAGGAAAATTAGCGCACGATAAAGTGACCCAGCCCGTGCATGTGTGTGCTCGTGCTGTGGAGCAAACGAAATCATTACGAACACCATAGCAGCGGCCAGAGCATCGGCCACACTAACTCTTCGAGGTTACGATTTTGCCACATTTTCAGGCCCACCACCACCACCACCATTTGGAGCTCTCGGCACGGAATGAAAGTTTAATGTATAATGCAGGTTTCACTCCCCCCGGGCGCCTCCTTTCTCTGCAGGGGGTGCCAAGTCAGCGGCAGGCACCGACGACCCGGTACCGGAAGTCGTTTTGCTTCGGCTCCAGCCGGGCGCGCGCCATTCGGCTCGGCTCGGAAGAAAAGCCATTTTAAATCGTTTTATTCGAGTCCGGTCCGGGCGCCGCTGCTTCCTCTCGCACACAGTATGCCATTAAAAGGCCAGCAGGGCCAATCACAGGCGGTTTTTTTCTTCTCTCTTCTCGCTGGTAACACCGTCTTGCCAATTTTGTAAGATTTTGTCGACAACGGGTGCTTTCTTCTTCTTATTTTTTACTCTCTTCGTTACCGTGATCGACTGGAGCTTGTTGTTGTGAACATGTTGTTGGCGCTGCTCTGGAGGCGGGAACTGATAAGATGGAAGTAGTTTTCGCTTTCCCAAAGTTGGGTAGAAAAAATATGCTTATTTTTTGGCGTTTTCGCAAACTTTAATGGTGATGACGTTTGGGGGATACTGTCTGGTGTACACGTTACACTCGAGGTGCCTGAAGACGGTTGTGGTTGACGGCTATAGTTTGTGGAAATTGAAATGGAAACTTCACATGCCTTGTAAATGGTTTTGGAGCATGGTTTTCCAAAAATTTTCTCGCTTGGAAGTTTTGGAAGGCTTATATATTTAAACAAAATTTGTATGGTGTTGGAATACTACACATTGCCCTTATATTCGCTTGTTCGTTAGAAATTGCTTAGGGTTTGGGATGTTTATTTGCAAATTTCTCCTTGATTTGAAAAACAAAGCTAATCTCCAAAGCAAACGACATGTATCTGTTTAACTTTGATTAGGTGGGTTCACACGAGTCGAACTTTTGATGACGAACTTCACGCACACTATTACTGGATAACCTTTTCTACTTGAAACAGACTCGGCGAACATAGCTCGACTCACTAATACATTGACAAAAAAGGTTCGCAGATCGTAGAAATTCGAGCAGAGTTCGACTCGTGTGACCCACCTATTCAGTGGCGCCATCTGGTGGGTTTTTTAACCTGTTGTGAAGATTTTAGTATAGTTTAATAGAATACCATTAGTTTAATTAGATTTGTTATCCTTTGTTTATTATTTTGAGACGAAATACAAATAAAAATCTGCTCGATTTTATTTGCCTTTAACTTACTCGACGAGTCGTGAAGCAATGCCCAATTTATGTTGTAGTTAAGTAGACTTTTTTTCTGATCGATTTTTTTTCGCAGCAAAATATCGTTTACAGCAACAACAATAACGATGGCGAAAAAAAAAATAACAAAACTTTCCCTCATCAAACTCTCTGCTAAGTAACCCTGGAGTTCTCTTCCCGCCACAAACCGCACAAACACACGCACCCACACAGTGAAACCGCACCGCGACGCACCCCCGGAGCAGAAGTTATTCAAATTTGCCCAAGGAAGAACGCGCGATACCACCGCGCAAAGAAGGAAGAAAAGTCGTTTCTTGAAAAGAGTTCACTTTCGTCGCGCAGGCTGGAGGAAGTGGAATTTAAATTTCATCAATTCGTTTGATGGTGCTGGGTTTGTGCAAGTTTTCGGCCAGCGCGAAGAAGAACTTTCTCCCGGCCCGGTTTCGTGACCGCTTCGGAACGATAATTTCTTCGGGGAAAATTATGATAATTTGAGAGTCGGGTTTGGTTTATTCCGGTAGTGCAGTCGTAAATATTAGTTCGTTCTTCAATACGCGGCCCAACCCCGGGGTTGATACGTTTGCTCCGTTTGTTTGTTGTTCCTTTCCCCCTTTATTAGTGTTGTACTTTACTCGTTCGTCCCGGCTCCTTGCGTGCCGATGTCTCCGTCAGGATCGTTCCGGTACGCTTGCCTCCAAACGAGGTGCTCCGTTTGGGTCGTTTGATTTTTTTTTAACGATTTCCGATCATGATGCCCTCCTGTCGGGAGCGGGCGCGCGGGCGCTCGTAACGCGCAGCGTCATAAATACAAAATGTTTTGTGTGCTAAATTATTTGTGTCTCACCCGTGTTACACACCGACACTGGGGGGAGCAGTGCAGCAAAAAAAAAGAAACAAGCCCGCATAAAACGGATGAGAGATCTTTCGTCCTTCTGCGCTAGATGGGTCCGAAATCCACACGCACACACACTACTTACGCAACCGCGAGTGGCGGCGCGCAAGGTGTATCGTAAATTTGAGCTCGCCTCGACTCTCACGGCGTGCTACGTTTTACGATCGCCCGTCTCGGGCCGTTTTCTCACGGCAAGAAAAAGGGGTTTCCTAAATTCGCGAATTTCGACATTTTTTGTTTGTTACGGTGTACCTGATCCTGATCCCACCGCTGTCACCGGCTTAAGACGCGGGCCACCACGATGAGCTTCTCACCTCGCTCGTAAAACACACACACGTTTGGAAGTCGCTCGCTGTCCTTGCGGGATGGGAATGCGCCGGTTCATTTTTTTCTCTCCATTTCGCATGTTTTATTCCGTCCATTTTTGATTTCTAACGAATTTTTCGAACCACCACACCGAGGGTTGTGCAATTTTTATTTCCTAACCTCATCTTCCACTGTTGGGACTCTTCTCGACGCCTCTTTATTTGACGACCTCTCTGGTGGGGTTTTTTTTTCCTTGATGTTTCTCTCGGTGTGTCCTTCTTAGTTGCTGCTACTACTGCTCTGGATGCTGGTTGGTCCGCGTGTAAGTTGCGTGCGCTGTAAAGGGATCAAAATTTCATTTCGACCGTCGTATGGTTTTGCTCCGTGTCCGCCTCCGCCACGTTGTGATCAATAAAATATTCACTCACAATCCATATTAGATGAAGGCCGTAAATGTTCTCTCGAGGGTACTCTTAAGACACAGCCGAGAGAGAAAGAGAGAGCGGGCTGTGTGTGGGATGGTCGGCATTTACGGCGGAATATTAGTTTCGGTTTAGGGTTTGTGTGTGTTTTTTCGAAGCGCAAAGCCGATATTCTATTTTTTTCTTCGTGAGAAATTCAACTGAAATAAAAACCCTCTAAGCTTCCTGTCGTTGAGATAAAGGAGGCGGGCAAAATAAGTGATACATGAGTTCCATTTGCGACTCGCCGAAACAAGATGAAAAAGAGACGATTTCTCAAACAG